>JAJTVC010000163.1:0-25000 GCA_022433055.1 Begonia peltatifolia | reverse complement strand
GTTTTCCTTGCCGGGGTGATATTTAGTCTCAACATCGTAGTCCTTCACGAATTCCAACCACCGCCGCTGTCTCATATTCAACTCCTTATGAGAAAGATATAACTTAAAACTCTTGTGATCCAAATATACTTCACACGGCTGTCCATACAGATAATGTCTCCAAATTTTTAGTGCGAAGACTACCGCGGCTAACTCCCGGTCATGAGTCGGATAATTCTGCTCGTAATTCTTCAGCTGCCTAGAAGCGTAGGCTATCACCTTCCCTTCCTGCATTAGCACACATGCAAGACCTACCCTGGAAGCATTACAATAAATACTAAATTTTCCTTCCTCGGTAGGGAGCGTCAAAATCAGAGCAGTGGTCAATCTATACTTTAATGTCTAGAAACTGTGCTCGCAATCCTCGAACCACATATACTTCACACTTTTCCTTGTCAAACGGGTTAGAGGCGCCCCAATCTTCGAAAATCCTTTAATAAACCTCCTGTAATAACCCGCTAACCCAACGAAAATCTGTATCTCTGTGACATTCTTCGGCTGTGGCCGCTCTTTAACCACATTAATCTTTGCTGGATCGACAGATATGCCATCGGTTGAGATGACATGTCCCAGAAATTGAATGTTATCTAGCCAAAACTCACACTTTGAAAACTTTGCATAAAGTTGGTGTCGCTTCAAAGTCTCCAACACCAACCTCAAGTGCTCTCTATGATCCTCTTTAATACGAGAGTACACCAATATATCATCAATAAACACTATAAAAAATTTATCGAGATAGTCATGGAATACTCTATTCATTAGGTCCATCAAAGTAGCTGGGGCATTCGTCAGTCCAAATGATATTACCAAGAATTCATAATGCCTACAACGCGTTCAAAAAGCCATCTTTGGAATATCTTCTCGCCTGACTTCAATTGATAATAAACTGATCTCAGATTAAACTCTCGCCCTTTGGAGTTGATCAAATAGATCATCTATTCTCGGCAGAGAGTACTTGTTCTTAATCGTCAACTTAACCAACTCCCTATAGTCGATGCACATCCGCAACGATCCATCCTTTTTCTTGACGAAAAGGATTGGCGAACTCCATGGCGAAAAACTAGGACGTATAAATCCTTTCTCCACCAACTCTTCTAATTGCTTCTTTAACTCCTTCAGCTCCGCTGGTGCTAATCTATAAGGATTTTTTTACACTGGCTCAGCTCTCGGATACACATCTATAGCAAATTCTATCTATCGATCCGGAGGTAAACCGGGTAAATCATCTAAGAAAACTTTAGGGAAGTCTTGAACAATTAAAACATCCTGCGGCCTTGAATCCTTGGGAATTTTCATATTTATAAGACTGACGAGAAAACTGAAAGACTCACCAATCAAAACTTGATGAGCACTGACAGGCGCCATGGCAGATATCTTCTGGGCATTCTTCACAGCCTGAAATGTATGCTTCTCACCATCCGGCGGTTGAAAACTCACCATGCCCGCCCTACAGTCAATTGTAGCGTAGTGCTTGAATAGCCAATCCATTCTAATATCATGTCATATCCCGTTATACCCATAATAATGAGATCGGCCGATAAATTCTTACTTCCCACTTACACTATGCTATCTTGCACCACTTAATTTGAATGCATACGCCCACCAGAAGGCAACATTACTTCGTAACTACAGTCCGTTGACACAGACCATATATCCAACTTAACCACGAATGTAGTGGCAATGAACGAGTGCGTCGCACCAGAATCAATCAAAGTATATGCAGGTACAGAGTTCACCAATATAGTACCTGACACTATGGCAGGCTGGTCATCCTCGCCTGACTCGATCATGGCAAATACTCTTGGTGTTGAATGCGTCGAGCAATCTTTGCTGACATGGCCTACATCGTTACAGTTGAAACACCGAATCACTCTGGGCTTCGGGTAATCCCTAGCCAAATGTCCAGCTTCGTTACAGTTGTAGTACTTTCCCAAATTTAGTCTGCATTCTCCCTAGTGATATCTCGTACACTTAGGGCATTGATGATGCTACACCGGCACCTGAGGCCTTATACTGCTTCCCTGGCTACTCGAGCTCTCGCCGAACCTCTTAGTGCCCCTCTGTTGTTATTGCTCGGAGGCACTCCTGCTCTATTGTGGGGCATCCTCATTGAAGAACCTTTTGGAAGCCTTTCGCTGTTTAATACATTTCATCTCAGCCTCCTCCACTTCTAATGCCTTAGCCACCACTTTCGAACAGGGCACCTCCTGAGTTGCAGCTATCTTTACTCCCTTGTATATTTCCGGTTTTAGCTCCTACACATACTGAAACACCTTGTTCTCATTCTGGCTGACCAAACTACTGGCAAACTGAGATAAGGACTCGAATTGTCGGTTGTACTCAGTCACTGACCCGATCTGTTTCAACAGTAGGAACTCCATTCTTTTAGCTGCTTGCATTGTGCTGTTGAAGTACTTGTCATAGAATATCTCTTTAAACTTTTCCCATGTCACATGCTGCACTTCAATTGTGGTCTCCCAATACTCCTACCAAAACTGGACATCCTTTGCTAGATGGAATGTGGCTAGCAAAACTTTGTCCTTCTCCTCCACCTTCACGTATTTGAACATACTCTCCATGGTACGGACCCATTCCTCTGTAGCTATTGGATCCAACGATTTTCCTTCATACGTCGGGGGTCGTAATCTCTGAAATCTATCTCCCGACTGATCATGGCCTGAACTAGAGTCTGCACTTCCTTGCACTTCCCGATTCAGCAAGATCCCTAATTCCTGAGACTGCCTGTTCACCAATTCGGTTAACTGCCTGCTCGTCATTGAATCATCCTCACTTCTTGTATCAGCTGCCTCTCTCGGTACTCTTAGACGTCCTGGTCGTCTAGACATTATGGCTAATTTCCTGAACAAGGTTAATTACTCTCTGTTACAGCCAAGCCCCTGCTCGGACACTAAAATGCATGAAAGGATCAGTTAGGCCCTCGGATCTCGGCCAAGCCGAGAAACCCTTGAGAAAAACAGCAAAATGAACAACCAAATGTGCTTTAAATGAAATGAAATTTGGTGTGAGATTAGTGGAGTGAGTGAGGTGTGTGATGGTGGTGGTCGTGGTCCAGATTGATTAGAGATGACAAACTTGTACAACAAACCCGCAAGTTGGTCGAAGAGACAATATTATGTTCTCGGCAATCACAACCTTTCCATGGAAAGGCTCTCAACTTGGGGAACCGGTTTTGGCCACTTTCTTCTTGTTTCCTTCCCTTGAAAGGGAGGAGAGAAAAGTGGAACACAAGCTGGAGCAACAACCTTGAGTTGCCAAGCTAGGAGGCTACTCCTAATCGGTTCATGGAACCGAGCACTTACCTTGAATGGTGGTGGGAAAACTCTCTCGGTTTCCTCTTAGAAAACATCCGATGCTCATTAACTTTACCAACCAAAATACAAACACCAATGCTATGCTTATATAGGCCTAGGATGGAGGGTTTTAGGGCTGTGCTTTGGTCTTCAAAAACTTGGTGCAAAGGAGCTTGTAACCGGCTCCAAGTGTTGTAGTGTGCGGCCGAGATGATGGCAGCCAAGTGGTCGATCAATGGCTTGCTGAATGCCATGTCATGGATCCATGTTACTTCCATAAAAGGTAAAAGGGACAAGCATCTCAAATGGCAGCCCAATGGTGTGGCCAAATCGGGTAAAATGGGCCACCACTTGCGGCACTTTCTCCTTGGTGCATTTGCGGTCGAGAGTGGCATGCCTTGCATGCCCGAATGCATCTTCAATTTAAGCCAAGCCCGAAGCCCATTCCATCATCTATCCTAACCATTCAATCTACTCTTAAATGCCTAATGCATGCACATAATAAATAGTTAAACAAGAAGGCCAATGTTTGCCCAATAAGTTCAAAATAAAACATTACATAAAAGTTGGCTCGGGAAGACAAATTGCCTTAAGAGCTTCATGATCTTCAAGGGTGGCTTCTCATGCAATGATGTGTCTCGGTTGCTCCATGTCTTGAGCCTCCACTTCCCACCTTAAGCTTGCAACTTCCGGCTCCATTGAATCATAACCTGCACAAAAATAAAATGTGTGAGAATGTAGGTTAATTAAAGTGTGTGCTTGGACTTGAGATCGTGTGACGGGCCTATGGGGCACATCACACTCATAATCATCTAATAACTAAAGCTAAACTTAAACACTTACAGTTGTCGAAGCACGTGGTGCAGCGATCGGCGCTGTTAGGAAATCGTTTGAACGTTTTGACTATTTGGCTCTGATACCATTTCTGTCACGACCCAAAGACCTACCCATTTTTGGTTTGTTCACTGCTCTGATACCATAGTTGTAACGGCCCGGAAACCCTACACGATTCCAGGTTCGCACACTTCTACTACTCACTCACTACAATAAGAAAATTTGAATAAAATTTAAAACTTTTGTTCCTCGACTTAAAACGACATTTTTTAAAATATTTTGAACAGCGTCGCAACGAAAAACTTGATTAAAATCAATTTAACTAAAACTTCCTTTTATAAAACATAAAAGAGAGAAACCAGTCAACACCTATAAAAATCGGTCGACACTTAGGTTGTCTCGGGTTTTTCATCGGTCAACACTGGCAAACGCCGGTCGACACTACGTTTCTCTCGCGTCTTTTCATCGGTCGACACTGAGAACACCGATCAACACTTCTACGCTCATCTCAGAGAGCGGTCAACACCTGCTTTCACAGGTCGACACCTTGATCCTCTCTGCTGGGCAGGTCAACCCTCGCGGTTGACACCGCTGCCATTTTTACACAACCGGTTGACACTTACAACCATAGGTCGACACTTACTTCGGCTCTGCCCATGCAGGTTGACCCTCCGAGTCGACACTGGCATGGACTGGTCGACCACTAGGCCTATCGGTCGACACTTCCTCCTTAGAACTCTGCTTAAAAACCTTAAAAACTTCACAAAATCGATCGGAGTTCGACTCCACGCTAATAATAATCCAACGCACACGTTTCCATCAACTCAAACTCATAATTTAAGTAAGGAAAATGACTACTACAGTTTGAAACCCGTTTATATATTCAATCGACTTAAAATAACTAAAATCATTTCGATTACACACCCAAATCTCATAGCTATACCCACCATAGTCAAAACGACCTAACAGCTGGTCAGATCGTCCACGTGCATACTCCTCCAACCACACATTCCAGAACTCAACTATTAGCCTAATGCTAAGTAAGTAATGCATAAAACTTAAACACTGAAACAAATACATCATAACATATGCAGTTTCTACAGTTTCGTCTATACTTTTGTTTTCGTCTCTTTCTTGCATCTTCTTTATCTTCTTGCTACTGGGTTTTTCTTCACGTGCTAGATTAAGGTGATAGACCTCGCGGTCCACCTCTGGGAACAAGGCTAACCTCAATCTAGTAAAGTGACACACCTCGCGGTCCACCTCTAGGGACAAGGCCACCATATAAAGCGAAGGGAGAGTGATACACCTCGCGGTCCACCTCTGGGGACAAGACCACTCAACCTCATCTTTCTCATCTTCTTACGTATCATCTCATTTTGTTCGTCTCATCACATCCTACTGTTTCATTTCGTAAAAATATAGAAATTCATTTTTGTCTCGTTCTCCTAATTTAAAACAATGATTCACAACCATGAAAGCATAACATAAAGTAAACGTGCAATGCATCCTACTGACCTGTGATTTAGGCCCGAAGGCAAAACTTCTACTACATTACTTACCTAGCATCCTAGAAATTCCTCGCAATTCGTAACTTTGTACGCTAACTGGGAAAACGTATAAAATCACACATCTATTAGCTCTACTTTCCATTAAATTCATAAAATTCTAAAGGAAACAACAACTAAACCCCCACTCGGCCTAAACAGAAATCCTAACTCAACTTCCGACTAACCTTCAAAAATTCATAACTTCTCCAATACTCATCCGCTTTGGTCGATTTGAAGTGCTACGGATTTCTCATGACGTCTAGTTTCTAACGGTATAATTCAATCCCTAATTCAACACATACCGTTTGGCCAGACGTAGCCGAAAAGAGACCGTTCCACAATTCGAGCATTCAGCTAACCCAACGCTAAATTTTCACCATAAAATCTCGTAATCTATTTCTATCCTTAGCTTAAACACCAACATACTGCTAGCAATCAATTTTAATTTTGATCCCTCATAGCTCCCTCCTTGGTTTTCACCAAAACCACACAATACTCTTTTTAACTTCGTTTTTAACACTCAAAACAACTAAAATACTAACTATCTACTAAGAACTAACTAAATTTTATCGTTGATTTAAAGAAACAGAGGAGAACCAAAGAAAATCGTCGCTGGAAGAGAGAATCGCCAAAGGAAGGAAGGAAGGGGAAGGGAGGGTTTGCGCTAGTGAGAAAAACACCATAAGGTGTTTGATATATATATATTTTTATAATAATAATAATAATAATCGTAATTACTATTTCGTTCTTAACCCTTAACCGTTTAATAAATCTGTAATACGTTCCGATTGCGGCTAAATTCTTAAATTTTTTTCTCCTTCTTTAGCCTCAAAATAATCTTTTACTTTTGGATAGAAATTCTCCGCTTTCAATTCTGACCAAAACTCTGCCGATTACATTTACGTAAATCTGAAATTAGTTTTAACGGAAAATTCTGGGTGTTACATTCTACCCTCTATGCAAAACATTTTGTCCCCAAAATTTGCTGCCTAAACAGCTCTGGATATCGGCTCATCATATCCTGTTGCCGCTCCTAGGTTTCTTCTTCTACGTTATAGTGCCGCCATAATACTTTCACCAGTGGAATCTTCATGTTGCGTAAAATCTTCACTGCATAATCCAGAATCCCCACTAGCGTCTCTTCATACGTCAATGTGAATTGAACCTCTATATCCTGCTGCTCCACGACGTGAGAGGGATCTCGTATACGCTTCCTCAACATGAATACGTTGAATACATTGTGAATTCCATCCATTGATGCTGGCAGTTGCAGCTGGTAAGCTGTCTTCCCTATGCTCTTCGTAATAAGAAATTGCCAAATATATCTAGGGTTTAACTTGCCCCTCTTTTCGAATCTTATAACTCCTTTGAATGGAGAGATCTTCAGAAAGACTTCATCAACCACCTCAAATTTGAATTCTCTTCTCCGAGAATCTGCATAGCTCTTCTGTCGACTTTGAGCGGTTATAATTCGCTACCGGATAAATGCAATTTTCTCTACTGTCTACTGCAAGATATCCAGACCAACCAATCTTGCCTCGCCGACTTCACGCCAATATATTGGAGATCTGCACTTTCTGCCGTAAAGAGCCTCGTAAGGAGCCATACCTATCGTAGCTTGAAAGTTGTTATTATACGAAAACTCCACCAATGGTAGGTATCTGCTCCATGAACCCTGGAATTCCAGTACGCAAGCTCAAAGCATATCTTGCAGCGTTTGAATGGGCCTCTAAGATTGATCGTCTGTCTGAGGATGAAATGTTGTACTAAAATTGCGCTGCATACCCATAGCCTTGTGCAGACTCTTCCAAAACTTTGACGTAAACCTCGAGTCTCTGTCTGATACGATCGAAGTCAGAACTCCATGCAACCGTACGACCTCCTGAACATGCAGTTCGGCGAACTGGTCCATATAGTACGTCATTCTCACCGGCAGGAAATGAGCTGACTTGGTTAACCTATCCACAATTACCGATATGCCATCATAACCTTTTGTTGTCTGAGGCAATCCAACAACAAAATCCATCGATATCTGCTCCCACTTCCACTCAGGAACAGGCAATGGTTGTAGCTTTCCCGCTGGCCTCTTGTGTTCAGCCTTAATCTCCTGACAAATTAAGCATGCCTCCACATACTTTGCCACAATCTTCTTCATATCAGGCCACCAATAATGCTGCTTAAGATCTCTGTACATCTTGGTACTCCCTGGATGCACAGAAAAACTCGAAGAGTGGGCTTTAGCCAGTATTTCTCTATGTAGTTATTTATTACTCAGAACGAACCACCTGTTTCGAAACTTAAAAATTCTGTCGTCCGAATAACTGAACTCCGACCTGTCGTTGGAAGCCATGTTTGATTTAATTTCTTCGCATTCAGTATCGTCCTTCTTGATCTGCTTAATCTTTTCCAGAATTACAGGCTGTAAGGACATAGCCGACAATATGGCTGAGACACTCAACACTACCTCCAAGTTGAACTTCTGAAATTCTGCATCCAAGGTCAGTGGCATAGTTGAATCTATTGCCGACGTAGATGCCGTCACTCTGCTTAATGCATCAACCACCACGTTTGCCTGGCCAGGGTGGTATTTAATCTCAACATCGTAGTCCTTGAAGAATTCCAACCACCGCCGCTATCTTATATTCAACTCCTTCTGAGAAAAGATATATTTCAAACTCTTGTGATCTGAATATAATTCACACGGCTGTCCATATAGATAATGTCTCCAAATTTTTAGTACGAAGACTACCGTGGCTAACTCCAGGTCATGAGTCGGATAATTATGCTTGTAATTCTTCAACTGTCTAGAAACGTAGGCTATCACCTTCCCTTCCTACATTAGCACACATCCAATACCTACCCTGGAAGCATCACAATAAATACTAAAATTTTTGTCCTTAGTAGGGAGCGTCAAAATCGGAGCAGTGGTCAATCTCTGCTTGAATGTCTGGAAACTGTGCTCGCAATCCTCGGACGACATATACTTCACACTTTTCCTTGTCAAACAGGTCAGAGGCGCCCCAATCTTTGAAAATCTTTCAATAAACCTCCTGTAATAACCCGCTAGCTCAAGGAAACTTCGTATCTCCGTGACATTCTTCGGCTGTGGCCACTCTTTAACCACATGAATCTTTACCGGATCAGCAAATGTGCCATCGCTTAAGATGACATGTCCCAGAAACTGAATCCTATCCAGCCAAAACTCACACTTTGAAGACTTCGCATAAAGTTGGTGTCGCTTCAGAGTCTCCAACACCAACCTCAAGTGCTCTCTATGATCCTTTTCACCACGAGAGTACACCAAATAAACACTATAACGAATTTATCGAGATAGTTATGGAATACTCTATTCATCAGGTCCATAAAAGTTGCTGGGGCATTTGTCAGTCCGAACGACATTACCAAGAATTCATAATGCCCATAACGCGTTCGAAAAGCCGTCTTTGGAATATCTTCTGGCCTGACCTTCAACTGATAATAACCCGATCTCAGGTTAATCTTTGAAAAAACTCTCGCCCCTTGGAGTTGATCAAATAGATTATCTATTCTCGGCAGAGGGTACTTGTTCTTAATCATCAACTTAATCAACTCCCTGTAGTCGATACACATCCGCAACGATCCATGCTTTTTCTTGACGAAAAAGATTGGCGCACCCCACGGCGAAAAACTAGGACGTATAAATTCTTTCTCCACCAACTATTCTAATTGCTTCTTTAACTCCTTCATCTCCGCTGGTGCCAATCTATAAGGGTTTTTTGACACCGGCTCAGCTCCCGAATATACATTTATAGCAAATTCTATCTCTCGATCCGGAGGTAAACCGGGTAAATCATCTAAGAAAACTTCAGGGAAATCTTGAACAATTAAAGCATCCTGCGGCCTTGAATCCCTCGGAATTTGCATATCTATAAGACTGGCGAGAAAACCGAAAGACTCACCAGTCAAAACTTGACAAGCACTGACAGGAGCCATGGCAGATATCTTTCTGGCATTCTTCTCGGCCTGAAAGTTATGCTTCTCACCATACGGTGGTTGAAAACTCACCATGTCCGCCCTACAGTCAATTGTAGTGTAGTGCTTGAACAGCCAATTCATTCTCAATATCATGTCATATCCCGTTATACCCATAATAATGAGATCAACCAATAAATTCTTGCTTCCCATTGACAATACGCTATCTCGCACTACTTTATTTGAATGCATACGCCTACCAGAAGGCAACATTACTTCATAACTACAGTTTGTTGACACAGACCATATATCCAACTTAACCACGAATGTAGTGGCAATGAATGAGTGCGGTGCACCAGAATCAATCAAAGTATATCCAGGTACAGAGTTCACCAATATAGTACTTGACACTACGGCTGGCTGGTCATCCTCGCCCGACTCGATCATGGCGAATACTCTCAGTGTTGAACGCGTCGGACCCTTCTTCAGAGCTGGGCAATCTTTGCTGACGTGGCCTACCTCATTATAGTTGAAACACCGAATCACTCTGGGCTTCGGGCAATCCCTAGCCAAATGTCCATCTTCGTTACAGTTGTAGCACTTTGCCGAATTTAGTCTACATTCTCCCGAGTGATATCTCATACACTTAGGGCATTGAGGATACTGCGCCGGCACCTGAGGCCTTTTACTGCTTCCCTGGCTACTCAACCTCTCGTTGAACCTCTTAGTGCCCCTCTGTTGTTGTTGCTGGGAGACACTCCTACTCTATTGTGGGGCAACCTCATTGAACAACCTCCTGAAAGCCTCTCGCTGTTTAATACATTTCATCTTAGCCTCTTCCACTTCTAATTCCTTAGCAACCACTTTCGAATAGGCATCTCTTGAGTTCCGGCTATCTTTATTCTTTTGTATATTTCCAGCTTTAGCCCCTGCACATACTGAAACACCTTGTCCTCATTCCAGCCCACCAAACTGCTGGCAAACTGAGATAAGAACTCGAATTGTCAGTTGCGCTCAGTCACCGACCCGGTCTGTTTCAACTGTAGGAACTCTATTCTTTTAGCTACTTGCACTGTGCTGTTGAAGTACTTGTCGTAGAATATCTTCTTAAACTTTTCCCATGTCGCATGCTGCACTTCAGTTGTGGTCTCCCTAAACTCCCATCAAAACCGGGTATCCTTCGCTAGATAGAATGTGGCTAGTGAAACCTTGTCCTCCTCTTCCACCTTCACGTACTTGAACATACTCTCCATGGTACGGATCCATTCCTCTGCAGCTGTTGGATCCAACGACTGTCCTTCATGTCTTAGGGGTCGTAATCTTTGAAATCTATCTACCGACTGATTATGGCCGGAACTAGAGTCTACACTTCCTTGCACATCCCGATTCAGCAAGATCCCTAATTGCTGAGACTGCCTGTTCACCAATTCGGTTAACTGCCTGATCGTCATTGAATCATCCTCACTTTTGTATCAGCTGCCTCTCTCGGTACTCTCAGACGTCCTGGTCATCTAGACATTATGGCTAATTTCCTAGACAAGGTTAATTAGTCTCATAAGCATCTAATAACTAAAGCTAAACTTAAACACTTACAGTTGTCGAAGCACGTCGTGCGGCGATCGGCGCGGCGCTGTTAGGTAATCGTTTGAACATTTTAACTATTTGGCTCTGATACCATCTCTATCACGACCCGAAAACCTACCCGTTTCCATTTTGTTCACTGCTCTGATACGACAGTTGTGATGCCCCGAAAACCCTACAAGATTCTCGGTTCGCAAAACGACACTTTTGAAAATATTTTGCACAGCAACGCAGCAGAAAACTCGATTAAAATCAATTTAACTAAACTTTCTTTTATAAAACATAAAACAGTGAAACTGATCGACACCTATAAACATCGGTCGACACTTGGGTTGTCTCGGCTTTTTCATCGGTCGACACTACGTTTCTCTCGGGTCTTTTCGTCGATTGACACTGAGAACACCGATCGACACTCCTACGCTCATCTCAGAGAACGGTCGACACCTTGATCCTCTTTGTCTGCGTAGGTCGATCCTCGCGGTCGACACCGCTGCCATTTTTACACAACCGGTGGACACCTACAACCATAGGTCGACGCTTATTTCGGCTCTACCCGCTTAGGTCGACCCTCGCGATCGACATTAGCAGGGTTTGGTCGACCACTGGGCCTATCGGTCAACACTTCCTCCCCATAACTCTGCTTAAAAATCTTAAAAACTTCACAAAATCGATCGGACTTCAACTCAACGCTAATAATAATCCAACACACACTTTTCCATCAAGTCAAAATCATAACTTAAGTAAGAAAAACGACTACTAAAGTTTGAAACACATCTATACATTCAATCGACTTAAAACAACTAAAATCATTTGGATTACACACCCAAATTCCGTACCTATACCCACCATAGTCAACACGCCCTAAAAGCTGACCAGATCGTGCACGTACGTACTCCTCCAACCGCATCCTAGTCCTGGGTATGCTCTGAGTGCTCATCGGTTGTGGCCTCGTCACCTACATCACAGAACTCAATTATTAGCCTAACGCTAAGTAAGTAATGCATAAAATTTAAACACTGAAAACAAATACATCCTAACATATACAGTTTCTATAGTTTCGTCTCTACTTTCGTTTTCATCTCTTTCTTGCATCTTCTTTATCTTCTTCCTACTGGGTTTTTCTTTAGGTGCTAGATCAAGGTGACACACCTCACGGTCCACCTTTGGGAACAAGGCTAACCTCAATCTTGTAAAGTGACACACCTCGCAGTCCACCTCTAGGGACAAGGCCACCAAGTAAAGCGGACGAAGAGTGATAGACCTCGCAGTCCACCTCTAGGGACAAAACCACTCAACCCCACCTTTCTTATCTTTTTACGTATCTTCTCATTTTGTTCGTCTCACCACATCCTATTGTTTCACTTTGTAAAAATATAGAAATTCATTTTCGTCTCATTCTCCTAATTTAAAAAAACGATGCACAACCATGAAAGCATAACATAAAGTAAACGTACAATGCATCATACTGAACTGTCATGTACGCCCAAAGGGAAAACTTCTACTACATTACTTACCTGGCGTCCTTGAAATTCCTCGCAATTCGTAACTTTGTACGCTAACTGGGAAAACGTATAAAACCACAGATCTATTGGCTCTACTTTCCATTAAATTCGTAAAACTCTAAAGGAAACAACAACTAAACCCCCACTCAGCCTAAACCGAAATCTTAACTCAACTTCCGACTAACTTTCGAAAATTCATAACTTCTCCAATACTCATCCGCTTTGGACGATTTGAAATGCTAATTTCTCATGACTTCTAGTTTCTAACAGTATAATTCAATCCCTAATTCAACATATATTGTTGGGCCAGACGTGGCCGAACGGAGACCGTTCCACAATTTGAGCATTCGGCTATCCCAACGCTCAATTTTCCCTATAAAATCCCGTAATCTATTTCTACCCCTAGCTTAAACACCAACATACTGATAGCAATCAATTTTAACTTTGATCCCTCGTAGCTCCCTCCTTGGTTTTCACCAAATGACACGATTCCACCTCGAATGAGTCTTGTTTCACCCACAAACGAAAAGAAAAAACAAAATATAAGCAGAAAACCGAATGCTGTCCGATGAGCAACTTTTAGGCTCTTGGCATAACGATCTTCCGAAGGAAGACGGCAGCAAATGAGACTAGTTTCTTGCCACTCTCTTCGTGTATCCTTCTCTGGAAAAGAGAGGGAAGACGAGTGGAAAGATGGCTATTCAAGCAACCTCGGGCTTGAAAGCTCAAGGAGATGAACTCCTTCTTTGTTCTTGACCGAACCGAGCCTTACCGTTCAACAAGCTTCAACTACTTCGACTGAACACAAAAGGGCTATTTCTCATATATTCAACAACCTTTACACACACCAATAGCCATGTATTTATAGACCTAGGGTGGCTGAAGGGTAGAATGGGCTTGAACTTTGAAATCGGTGACATGGTTCGCCATTCTTGGTCCACTTGCACACCAGATCACTCTTCAAGCTTTGGCCCATTTGTTGCATCAATGGCCTGCTAAACTCCGCCCAAATTGTTGCTTCTAACCATCATCTAACTTAACATACATCTAATCATAATGCCTAAGGATGCATGCAATTATAAAACATTACAGGAAGGCGAATGTTTGCCAACAAAAACATAAGGCAAATGTTTGTCGAATAAAGTTCAATTCCAAATTAATTCCGAGGGAGACAAATCCTTTTTTCATGTGCTTCCACCTTTAGCTCCCACGATAGCAAGTGCAAGGGTTGATCCTTGTCCTTTGTGCTTGGGTCCCATTCCAAATTCGCGAAGAGGCATTCGACACTTGTGATTCCTGTAAAAGAATTGAACTTGTTAGTTAACAGGTTGGATAACGTTCGTGCCTTCATCTGTGATCGAGTGATGGCCCTCTGGGCATATCATCCTCCCCAGGTGATTGAGGATTTGACCTCAAATCCGTTAATGGGGTCACTTCAATGTCATCATTGTCTCCTTTGTATGGCGAGAGATCTTGGACATTAAGGGTGGAGGAAATTCCGTAGTCGCCGGGTAACTCTATCTTATAGGCGTTATTGTTGATTCTTTTTAAGACCTTGAATGGTCCTTCTGCTCTAGGCATCAACTTGGATTTCCTTTTAGCGGGGGACTTTTCTTTCCTTAGGTGAAACCAAACTAAGTCTCCTTCGTTAAAGATAACTTCACGTCGTTCTTTATTAGCGTGTTTGGCGACCTTGTTGTTGCTCTTCTCGATGGCTTTGCGTACAGTCTCATGCAATTCCTTAATTCGTTCCGCCTTGTCCGCTCCTGATGGATTAACTAAGTCTGTAAAAGGTAATGAAACATTATCTAACTGTGTCTATGGATTAAACTCATAGGCAACCTCAAAGGCGATTGCTGAGTAGTGGAATGAAGGGTGCGGTTGTAAGCAAACTCCAAGCCTGGGAGTACTATATCCCAGTTAGACAGTTTCTTACCTACAACGGTGCGTAAGAGGGTACCTAGGGTCCTGTTGACGAATTCCGTTTGACCATCAGTTTGGGGATGAAAGGATGTACTGAAACACAACCTAGTTTCCAACGTTTTCCACAAAGTGGTCCAAAAGGCGCTCAGAAATTTAGTGTCTCTGTCCGACACGATAGAACGCGGTATACCATGTAGGCGAACGATCTCTTTAAAATATAGGTTAGCTATTAAGACAGAGTCATCGGTCGTAACACAAGGAAGGAAATGTGCCATCTTGGAGAACCGATCCACGACCACCATTATAGAGTCCTTATTCCGGGCGGTGCGTGGTAGTCCTAAAATGAAGTCCATACTAACCTCTACCCAAGGGTGTGACGGAACGGGTAAGGGCATGTATAAGCCTTGAGGTAGAACTCTCAGCCTTCTTGCAAATCACACATGTCTCCACCATGCGATGCACATCTTTCATCATGCGAGGCCAATAGAAGTGTTCCTTAAGCGATTCTAGGGTTTTTTTCTCTCCGAAGTGACTTGCTAGGCCCCCGCAATGAGCTTCTTTTACGAGGCATCGTCTTAAGCTTCCTTGGGGAATGCACAACTTTCCCGCTTTAAGTAAGTAGCCATGCATGAGGCGATATTTGCCTTCGGCCTTGACCATACACTTGATGTAATAAGGGCCAAAATCAAGGTCGGTTTCATAGGTCTCCTTAATCCATTCAAAGCCAAAGAACCTAACCCCTAATTCGGTGAATAGAATGCGCTTTCTAGAGAGGGCATCGGCCACGACATTATTCTCTCCTTTCAAATACTTAAGGGTGTAAGGAAACCTTTCTAAGAACTGCACCCACTTGGCATGTCTCTTGTTGAGCTTGTGCTGACTCTTGATATGTCTTAGGGCCTGGTGATCAATGTTGATAACAAACTCTCGAGGTAGGAGGTAATGCTGCCAATGTTCTAAAGCACGTATAACTGCGTAGAATTCTTTATCGTAAGTGGAATAATTTAGTATGGGTCCTTTCAACTTTTCGCTAAAGTATGCCACGGGTTTGCCATCTTGCATAAGCATTGCTCCTATGCCGACTCCAGATGCATCGCTTTTGACCTCAAAGGCCTTGTTGAAATCTGGGAGGGCAAGTACGGGGGAATGACATAATCTGTCATTGATAAGATCAAAGCTCTTTTGGCACGCTGGGGTCCAAGAGAACTCTTTCCTTTTCTTAGTGCAATCGGTAAGCGGAGCAACTATCGAACTGAAGTCTTTAATGAATCTTCTATAAAACGAGGCTAGCCCGTGAAAGCTGCGTATTTCTATGATAGAATTCGGTATAGGACAATCTTTGATGGCGTTGATCTTTTCCTCGTCCGCTTCCATCCCGTCTTTTGAGATGACAAATCCTAGAAAGTACACTTTGTCCTATGTGAAAGAGCACTTCCATAAGTTACCAAATAGTTTAGCCTTTCTAAGGGTCTGGAAGAGGGAGTTAAAGTGGGAGAGGTGTTGAGTGAGATCCATGCTATACACTAAGATGTCATCGAAGTATACCACGATAAACTTTCCTAAGTACTCTTTAAGCACATGGTGTATGAGTCTCATGAACGTACTTAGGGCGTTAGATAAACCAAAAGGCATCACCATCCATTCGAATAATCCATATTTTGTCTTAAAGGCTGTCTTCCACTTGTCGCCTTCTCTCATCCTGATCTGATGGTAGCCACTTTTAAGATCTATTTTAGAGAAAATAGAGGCTCCACAGAGCTCATCCAACATGTCCTCGAGCCTGAGGATGGGAAATCTATACTTGATAGTAATTTGGTTAACGGCTCGGCTATCGCACACATCCTCATGGTGCCGTCTTTTTTGGTAACTAATAAGGAGGGTACTGCACAGGGACTCATGGACTCTCTAATGTAACAATTATCTAAAAGTTCCTGTACTTGGTCATGTAGCTTCTTGGTTTCTTCGGGGTTCATTCGGTATACTGGTCTATTAGGCAATACGGCTCCAGGTAGGAGATCAATTTGGTGTTCAATGCCACGCAAGGGTGGTAGACCTTGGGGAAAGTCTTCTGGGAACACATCTTGGAACTGGTTCAGTAAAGTTTTAACGGCTTGAGGAATAACTCCTAGTTCCATAATTCTATCTCGAAAAAGTACCAAAATCAGGGGATTTCCTCTACGCACAGACGTCTCTATCTCCTTCTTAGTCATATCCTTCGCTTCCTTTCTTGCAGTGTCATCTCTAGATATTTGTTCGGGGGTCATGGGAGCAAACTTAAAGGTCTTTCCTTCAAACTTAAGGGAATAGTAGTTAGTGTAGCCGTCGTGATTATCCCGTCGGTCAAACTGCCAGGGTCGGCCTAGGAGTAAATGACTTGCCCTCATAGGCACAACATCGCAGAGGACCTTGTCCTTGTACTTCCCGAGGGCAAATTCAACTTTCACTTGCTTGGTAACCTTGACATCATCCTTATCATCTAGCCAACGTAACTTGTAGGGGTGGGGGTGAGGGTTGGTCTCTAGGCCTAACTTGGTCACTAACTCCGTGGAGGCTACGTTAGCACAACTACCTCCGTCTATAATCAGGGAACATAACTTCTCCTTGATGAAACACCTGCTATGGAAGATGTTCTCACGGTGACAGTCTTCTCCAGAATTCTTAGTGACGAGAACACGTCTTCTTACCATAAGCATGGGTCCTTCGGGGCGAGGAAAACTTCCTCTTGGGAGTCACTATCCTCTTCATCGTCTTTTATACCTTCTCACTCATCTTCACTCGTAAACTCTCCAGTGTCCTCCTGGAGGATCATCACTCGTCTATTAGGACACTGAGCCATGAAATGACCCAAGCCATGACACTTAAAGCATTTAAGGTCTCGCGATCTAGGGGAATTGGCACTCTCTACTAGAGTCTTGTTGCTTGATTCTTTGGGTGGCCAACTACATGTAAACGGTTTCTTTTCCTCAGCTTTGATGAAAGTTTTGTTTGGTTCTTGTTGCGGAGGGGTGATCTTAGCAGTAGTCTTGAGCGGAAATTTCTGGGTGAAACTAGCTTTTCTCTTCCTACTAAGTTGTCGTTCTACTTTCATAGTCATTTGTACTACCGCATCAAGGGATTCTAGGGGATGCAGCTCAATAATATCTCATATATCTTGTAGCTATAGTACTTAATTTTTTTTTTCTTTCATTTTATGCCTATTGGTGTTCCACAAGTACCTTTTTGAAGTCTTGGAGAGGAAGATGCATCTTGGGTTGACGTATAGTACGACTTGTCAGATATATTGGGTCATATGGGATTTCCCCGTTCTCTCCCCCAATCGAGATATCCTCTCTTTCGCCCAAGAAAGATTGATTGAATTATCAAAAATTTGGAGCGTGAAGTGTAATTTAATCCTCGAATAAATCTTGCAAGTACTTGCTATTCAGGCTCGTTCATACCTCCACCAATCTTAAGGGTCTCAAACTCAGTAAGGTACTCTTCAACAGATCGACCTCCTTGTCTCAGGTTTTGGATTTGTAAAAATAGCTCTTGTTGGTATTGGCTAGGTATGAATCTTTTGGTCATGAGGGACTTCATCACTCTCCAAGTGGTGACAGGGTCGTCTCCTTTCTTCTGTCTTTGGGATTTAATGTTGGCTCACCAGAGGGCCGCGTATCCCGTGACCTCAACCGAAACTAGCTGGATTTTAACCTTATCTGAATATTCATAGAAGTCAAAGACTTTCTCCACTTTATCTATCAAATCTAAGAAGGTGTTACCATCGCACGCGCCATTGAATGACTGAACATGCAACTTAATGTTCCTAAGATCATCTAAGTCCTTTCGACGGCTAGACCTGAAATTCTCTTCTTCGTCTAGAGTCCACTCATCATCATCATGGTAGTCAAAGTCTTGGAACCTCCTTCTTGGGTTAGGTGGCCTCTCACTCATTGGGGAAGGATCCTAGTCGGGACATCTCCTAGGAGGGTATTCAGTTCTCCTAGGATTATCAGGTCTCATCCTGGGAAGATCATCTCGAGAGGGTTCTCTGGAGTTAATCTTATTAAGGTTATCTATTATGAATTTCATACCAAGGGTTAAGTCTTTAAGTTGTTGGCTTAGATTACTAACTTCTCCATTAAGTCCATTTAGTTGTCCTTGAAGGCTGGACTCTCCCTCTTAATGGGTATGAGTCTCGGGTTGGGGAGCGTCTTTACCCCAGTTCGATTCTTGAGTCATTGTATCGGGGTTTAATTCTCGGTTGAGTGCACTCCTAGTCTTCATGTGACTTCCTAAGGTTGTAGGGGGAACATGTGTTCTTACGCTAGATTGGCCCTAAGTGTTAGGAACGGAGGGAAAAACTTAGTGGATCCCGGGTGCTTAAACTTGGAATGCAAATTTGAGGGCTTAAATGGTTGTTTTTGGGAATGGGGGGTGGTTGTCCCAAGCATAGCCTGGGACAGCATTGTAGACTCTGAGAGCTTCGAATTGATATCTTACGAGAGAAAATCTGACGCCTGTAGCGAAAGTTATGATCGTTTTAAGTTCAAGGGGTCAAACCTACCAAAAAAATTAGCGAACTAGGCATAAAAGTTTACCAGGGTATTAACACATTCTGATAAACATGTTTTTCCTTTAGTGTTTATATCATGCCTCAACTCAGTTATCATTAAACCACACAGTAAGGATATAATAACATAATCACAGATTAGGCAAGTAAACAAAGTATTCTGCCAAGGTGTTAGCAAGCATAGAATGAGGTAGCAGACAACATAATCAGCACAAAAACAGTATTAAATCACCAGGTACAGAGCAGCAACAGAATTGTTGTTCCGAATAAGGTAATAACACTAGCTGCTGCATAAACGTACAATACCAGTGGTCCGGCAATAGACACCTACCACCTGCACCTACCCTCTAATAGCAGCTAGGCTATAGGGTGCTCTGTCCTCACCTGTACCTACCCTCAAACAGCAGCCAGTCAGTTGAGTAAGACTTGTGTAGAAAATACAACACGATTATGAACATACGAATATGAACAGATCAACGCATAAGTTTTCGGCTTTAAAGACTAAATGGTTTCGAGTTTTCAATTTTTAAATTTTGTCCAGTAATAACATATCTATGGTAGTGTTCAAGCTTATCCTTATATGTTAAACACAAAATTAATAGAACCGGTTTCTGCCCTTTTCAAAACCAACAAACCAGAGAAGAAATGAAAAGTTTGCAGCAAACAAAAAGTGTAAGAAGATCAATACACTCGTTTGCAGACATTCAAGGGAAGCTATCCATGGCTCTGATACCACATGACACGATTCCACTTCGAATGAGTCGTGTTTCACCCACAAACGAAACGAAAAAACAAAATATAAGCAGAAAACCGAATGCTGTCCGATGAGCAACTTTTAGGCTCTCGGTATAACGATCTTCAGAAGAAAGACGGCAGCAAACGGGACCAGTTTCTAGCCACTCTCTTCGTATATCCTTCTCTGGAAAAGAGAGGGAAGACGAGTGGAAGGATGACTATTCAAGCAACCTCGGGCTTGAAAGCTCAAGGAGATGAACTCCTTTTCTGTTCTTGACCGAACCGAGCCTTACCGTTCACCAAGCTTCAACTACTTCGGCTGAACACAAAAGGGCTATTTCTCATATATTCAACAACATTTACACACACCAATAGCCATGTATTTATAGACCTAGGGTGGCTAAAGGGTAGAATGGGCTTGGGCTTCAAAATCGGCCACATGGTTGGCCATTCTTGGTCAACTTGCACACCAGATCACTCTTCAAGCTTTGGCTCATTTGTTGCATCAGTGGGCTGCTAAACTCCAGCCCAATTGTTGCTTCTAACCACTATCTAACTTAACATACAACTAATCTTAATGCCTAAGGATACATGCAATTATAAAACATTACAGGAAGGCGAATGTTTGCCAACAAAAACATAAGGTGAATGTTTGCCGAATAAAATTCAATTACAAATTAATTTTGAGGGAGACAAATCCCTTCTTCATGTGCTTCCACCTTTAGCTCCCACGATAGCAAGTGCAAGGGTTGATCCTTATCCTTTGTGCTCGGGTCTCATTCCAAATCCGCGAAGAGGCATTCGACACCTGTGATTCCTGCAAAAGAATTGAACTTGTTAGTTAACAGGTTAGATAAAGTTCGTGCCTTGGTTTGTGATCGAGTGACGGCCCTCTGGAGCACATCACCAAACCACACAATACTCTTTTTAACTTCGTTTTTAACACTCAAAACAACTAAAATACTAACTATTTACTAAGAACTAACTAAAACTTACCGTTGATTTGAAGAAACAGCGGAGAACCAAAGAAAATCGTCGCTAAAAGGGAGAATCGCCGAAGGAAGGAGGGAAGGGGAAGAGAGGGTTTGCGCTGGGGAGAAAAACACCCTAAGGTGTTTGATATATATATATTTTTATAATAATAATAATAATAATCTTAATTACTATTTCGTCCTTAACCCTTAACCGTTTAATAAATCTGTTATATGATCCGATTCCGGTTGTATTCTTAAATTTTTCTTTCCTCCTTTAGCCTCAAAATAATCTTTTACTTAGGGGTAGAAATTCTCCGCTCTCAATTCTGACCAAACCTCTGCCGATTACAATTACGTAAATCCAAAATTAGTTTTAACAAAAAATTCTTGGTGTTACAGGTTTAGGTAGAATGTCGTCACCTTCTTCTAAATCACCTACATCACAGAGACATCTATGAGATAAAGGCTCAGTAAGTCAACGTAAATGTAAATGCATGCTGTGCATATGCAGTTCATAAAACATGCAGTCAATTCATTTCATTTTGTTACATAGCAGGATGTCACCGAGGGTTTACTCTCACCAGATAGGGAAGCCACATCAAGTGGTTAGACAGCCTTCTCCATCTACCAGGGGGAAAACATGCTCCACCTATAGGATAGCCATGTCTGAACCCCTCCCCGATATGACCGGAATTACATACATTCATTTCTTTTCATTAGTTCATTTCTTTTCATAAAACATGTGTAGAAATTCATTTTCATGCCCTTTAAAAAAAAAGTGATGTAGACCAAATCGACCAAGCAAATCACGAAGACTTATCTCGGGTCCTTTGCAATTTAACTTGAAGTCTGTTTTTGTTTTCTTTAACCGTGGAAATCAAACAACCTAACAAAACATCAAATTGAAACACTTAACATACACACAAGAAACTTTCAGAGTTTCTTATAATAGTTTTTTATCCAATTTCAAACGCTCATAACTTTTTTGATATAACTCAAAATCGAGTAATTCCAAGTGATATGGACTCCTCTAAAAGTCTACTTTCTAATGGTGCAAGCCACTTACCAAAAGAGAACCAATAACTAGGCTGAACATCACAAGAACAGAACCTATTCTATTTTTCATAAAATTTCAACTCACCTCTAATTTTCAATTCTATTATGCATAATCTTTCATTTTACTCCATCCAAGATCTTTAGAACCTCTAAACTTAAGTTAGAACATCCAAAAGAAGAAGAAAGACTAACCTAACTTTGAATTTTCGGAGGTTCAAAACTCTTGCTTAAAACTCTTCATATAACCACTAAAACATGTATTTTTGCATGAAAACTCAAGCCTATTATAAACCTTACCTTAATCTTTTGAAATGAAGGGAGATTTGGCTGAAGAAAAGCTGAAAGAAGAGAGGAAATGGCTGCTGGAGAAGGCATGGAAGATGAAGAGGAGAATGTGGGTTTTTATAAACTTTATTTAATAAAGTTTAACTTTTGCTAATTTGCTTGATTTACACATAATCTTTAATTTAATAACAATTGACCTTATTTCTTATTTTCAACATTGTCCACTCTTTCATCTCTTCTTTTCACTTATTTATTTTCCTTTTTTTCTTTTACTGATTCTCATTTCTTCCTTTGTTGTTTCAATCTATCGTTTCAAAATAATTCATCGAATATTATTGAGACAAAATGTATAAAGTTTGGGTGTTACATTCCACCCTCCTTAAACAAAATTTTTTCCCCAAAATTTGATTAACCAAAAAGTTTAGGATATCTACTCATCATATCCTGTTGTCTTTCCCACGTGGCTTCCTCCACTCCATGATTCCGCCACAGAACCTTTACAGTAGAATTTCCTTGTTGCGTAGCACTTTAATCGAAGACCCTAGAATCCTCACTGGTTTCTCTTCATATGTCAGTGTTGGTTGAACTTAAATTTCTATTGGTTCTACGTGAGATGGATCACATACACACATTCTGAGTATAGATACGTGAAATACATTGTGGATGCTTTCCATAGCTGCCGGAAGTTGTAACCTATAGCCTGTTTTTCCAATTCTTTTCACAGTGGGAAAAGGTCCCACGTAACGAGGACTAAGCTTTCTTTTTCTTCCAAAACGCATAACTCCTTTGAATGGAGAAATTTTTAGGAATACCTCATCGCCCTCCTTAAATTCCAATTCTCTTCATCTGCTACTAGTGTAGCTCTTCTGCCGACTTTGGGCTACCTTTATTCTCTGTCTGATAATGGCAATCTTCTCTGCAGTTTGCTGTAAAATATTGGATCCAATTAAGCTAGCTTCACCAACTTCGTCCCAATATAGAGGAGATCTGCATTTTTATCCATAAAGCACTTCGTATGAAACCATATCAATCGTAGCCTGATAGCTATTGTTGTAGGAGAACTCGATTAATGGTAAGTATTTACTCCACGTACCTTGAAATTCCAACACACAATATCTAAGCATATCCTTCCAAATTTGATTCGTTCTTTCTGTCTAGCCATCTGTCTGTGGATGAAATGTTGGGCTGAAATTCAACTGAGTTCTCATAGCTTTATGCAGACTTTTCTAAAATTTTCAAGTAAACCTCAAATCTCTGTTTGAAACAATTGAAACAGACACCCCGTGTAGTTTGACAATTTCTTGAACGTATAGCTCTGCAAGTTGATACATGGAATATATCATCTTGACTGATAGAAAATGGGCGGACTTTGTCAGATGATCTATTATAACCCAGATTCTATCGTACCTTTTCATAGTTCTGGGAAGTCCAACGATAAAATCCATTGAAATTTGCTCCCATTTCCATTCTGGAATTGGTAGGGGCTGTAAAGTTCTAGCTGGCCTTTCGTACTCTGCTTTGACCTGTTGACAGATTAAACAGGTTTCCACACACCTAGCAATTTCCCTTTTCATGTTAGGCCACCAGAAATGGTGCATTAAGTCTCTATACATCTTTGTTCTACCAGGATGTACAGAGAAAGTCGATAAGTGAGCTTCTGATAAGATCTCTTTCTTCAATTCTTCATCATTAAGCACGTACTATCTGTTTCTGAACTTTAATGTGTCATCATCTGACTGATTGAAATTGAACGAATCATTAGATATCATGCTCAGTCTAAAGCTTTCACAATCAAGACCTTTTTGCTAGGCTTCTCGAATTTTGTCCAGAATTGTCAATTTCAACAAAATGGTAGTAAGCAGGGCCGACGGGTCCGACACAATCTCCATATTAAACTTGGAAATTTCATATTGTAGTGATACCTGTAATGATGAAACTGAAGATTGGCTCGTTGTAAGCATTCTGCTTAAGGCATCAGCTACTTTGTTCGCTTTTCCTAGGTGGTATTTGATATTAAAATCATAATCTTTGACAAATTCTAACTACTTTTTCTGCCGCATATTTAGTTCTTTCTACTTAAACAAATATTTCAGGCTCTTATGATCGAGAAATACCTCGCACTATTGCCCATATAAATAATGTCTCTATATTTTCAATGCGAACACAACTGCTGCTCACTCGAGATCATGAGTTAGGTAGTTCTGTTCATACGTCTTTAATTGTCGAGAAGCATATGCAATAACTTTCCCTTCTTGCATTAGTACGCATCCCAATCCGGTCTTAGATGCATCACAGTATATGATAAACTTGTCACCTTTAACGGGTAGTGTCAAGACAGGTGCGGTAGCCAACTTCTGTTTTAGCTGCTAGAAGCTTTCTTCACAGTCTGCCGGCCAAACAAACTTAACATTTTTTCTCATCAATCGAGATAGAAGCAATGCATTGCTTGAAAATCCCTTGATGAATTTCTAATAGTATCCGGCCAATACAAGAAAACCACGGATATCTCTAACATTTTTTGGTTGTTGCCAGTCTCTGACAGCTTGTATTTTAGCTAGATCAACAGAAATTCCTTCTTTTGAAACTACATGGCCCAGAAAATGAATTCTGTACAGCCATAAATCGCATACAATTTATGCTGCCTCAGAGTTGACAAAACAATTCTTATATGCTCCTTGTGATCCTCTTCCGTTCGCGAATATACCAAGAT
>JAJTVC010000155.1:0-25000 GCA_022433055.1 Begonia peltatifolia | reverse complement strand
GCTCGGATATGACACATTGAGGCCTTACCTTGAGAACCAAAGCTCCTAGGCTTGAGAGAGAACGATCCACTTTTTTTAATCAATCAAAAACTGATACAATGTTCTAAAAAGATGATTAAATATGACTTATCAGCGGTGAAAGGTTTCAACTTGAAATAAAAAGGTAAATATCTGATCGGTTGATCTTAACTGTGCGCGCGCGCTCCTCTATTCTTCAGTCGTGGAGAAGAAATCCTTGTAAGGTAAGTTGTCTTGAGCCATGTGAAGTGAGGATGAGCTATGAAAATTCAAAATGAAAAGGTGATTATGCGCGCTCTTCCTCATAAACGGGTCGGGCTTCAAATAATACAAACAAGGTTGCGCGCGCGACAAATTAGGGTCGTATGCATGCACCCTTCCTCCGTAATGAAGGTTGCCTTCACTTGTGCTCTATAAAGGACTTGATGCTCAGTTCGTCCAATAGAAAGGCTAGTATGTACGCTCTTGTAACGCCCTAAAAACCTACCTGTTTCCGGTTTGTTCACTGCTTCGATACTACATCTTTAACGTCCCGAGTCATCCCCAGACCTAGGTCGTCAACCGTACATCCGCTTCTCACTTCGACAGAATTTGTATAAAATTTAAAACTTTTGGTTCTTCGACTCAAAAAGACTTCCAAAAGAAATACATATGAATGCCGCAGCGAAAACTCGTTTAAAATCAGTTTAAATAAATTTGCCGTTTTAAAAACGTAGAAATAAGAAAACTGGTCGACACCTGCAAGCGCCGGTCGACACTAAGGTCTTCTCGGGTTTTTCGTCGGTCGACACTATATTTCTCTCGGATCCATTCGTCGGTCGACCCTAATAGCACAGGTCAACACTTCTACGCTCATCTCATAGAGCGGTCGACATCTGATTTCACAGGTTGACACATTGATCCTCTCTGTCCGCGCAAGTCGAACCTTGCGGTCGACACTCTCACCAATTTTACACTAACTGGTCGAATCCCACGGTCGCTGGTCGACACCTCACTTCTCTCTGCCCGCACCGGTCGAAACCTGCGGTCGACACTCACCTTCCGATTTACACTGACCGGTCGACACCTATGAGCTTTGGTCGACACTTTGCACTAGCAGCCTAAAAACAACATCAGTTCAAAAGAAAACAGACACGAAAACTTTCCCGAATTAAAACTATCGATTTGAAAACCTGAATCATTCATTTAAACTCTTTCAAATAGTTTAAAATGTACCTATACAACAATCTCGACTATCCACATCCACACCCATCTATGCCTCAAAACATAGACACTCAACATATATCTCTAAAAAACGCAACTCCTAAAACCCTAGCACCCAGCTTCACTCCACGAGTTGGGCCGCCGCGATAAGCTCCACCTGCCGGCACACGGTAGTACGCCGCCAACCGCCTACTCACTCTGTCTAGCCTCTGGCAACTCACCCGCTGAAAACTCCGCACCTACACCACGGAACACACAATATAAACCTAACGCTCAGTAAGTAGTGCAATATAAAATGAAAAACGACAATACAATCCTATCACATACGGTCTCTACATTCTCGGTCATGTTGTCACAACCAGTGCCGCGTGGTACGACCACACCATGGTGAGGTTGGACTCTCTTGCCACCTTACACCCTGGCACGTCACCATCGTCCCGATTTCTCCAACAACGAGCCCCTCAATCCGTATCTACTCGTCACTCTACGTACCGCAACCATTCCATATTGAGGCGGAACGCACTCGTCACACCAACCCCTGGCACGTCGCCATCGTCCCGGTTCTTCCAGCGACGAGGCTATAGTTGCACACCACCATACGCACACCGCAGCAGCTATCCCAGGATGAGCCTGGACACACTCACCACACCACGCCCTGGCACATCGCCACCGTCCTGGTTCCTCCAGCAACGGGGCCTACGCTGCCCACACACGCATTGTCCTCACCACCACACATTGCACTTCACATTCACAAATAAAATCATGCTCAAATTCATTTTCATTCCCATTTCAAAAACATGATGCATGTCAAACAATACTTACGCACATCACAATCAACCAACACAAACCTAGCGTTCTCCGGTGTAGACCTACCTGGCCAAAACACATGCATACAGTACTTACATGGCGTCTTAGCTCTCCGTGGTGCTCGTTTCACCCGAAACCTGCTCAACCTACAACAAAAACTGACTTCCCGTCAAAACCCATCCCGCCACTCTACTCACGCACTAAAATCACCATACTAGCACAATACTTCACGAACTCACAAAAATCGTTCACTAACCTATCTCGGCTCCAAAACCAATTTAACTTGCGACGCGCATAACTTTTGCGTCGGTTATCGGAATCACCCGATTCCAAAGGCCTAACGCTCCAATCATAACCTAGTTTACCACACCAAAAAGGTTTCTAAAATGAATGTTCATAGCTAGGCCGAAAATTCAAAGCCAATTTTATATTAGTGCTTAAAATCCTATATTCACGGATTCTCACTCAAACTCGCTTACTTCCTCACCATTCCTTCACATTCATCACTAATAACCCTGCAACAATTGGAAACAATCCGATGAGTATCCCCACATCATGAAACCCTAAATTTCTATCCATAAATCCCTCCCCAAAATCTCAATTCAACCCCAACACTAAACCAAAATTAAGCTGTAAACTACTTAATCTTACCTTGAACCATTGAAATAGAGGAGAAAACCACAAACAATCGCCAGCGGAACGTCGCGGGAAGGAGAGGATCGAAGAGCTCGCACGGGTAGAGAGAAAACAGAGGAGGAGAGGGTTGTTCTACGAATCCCTCTCCTTTGATGACTTCTATTTATTTTTTTTTATAAAACAATAATAATAATAATAATAACTAATTACTATTTCACCCTGACACTTTAATCCTTTAATTAAACGGCTATCCAATTAGCTTCCAATAGGATTCTTAAACGTTTCTCCCCACCCATAGCCTCGAAATAATTCACACCTAACCTTACAAATTTTTCGTTCTCCTCTCCTTAAATGAATTTTGTCTTCAAAATTTACGTATCGAATAGCTCTAGTTACTATTGCTCTATGTCCTACCACCTTTCCGAAGTGGTATCCTCCACATTGTAATTGTGCCATAAAACTTTGACCAGGGGAATCCCTTTGTTACGCAACACTTTCACCGCTGATCCTAGTATGGTCACTGGCTTCTCCTCGTAAGATAGAGTCGGCTGTACCTCTACATCATGTGTGCAACCACCTGAGAAGGATCACGCATGCACTTCCTCAGCATGGAGACATGAAAGACATTATGTATGGCGTCCATCGATGAAGGCAGCTGAAGCTTATAGGCGGTCTTCCCAATCCTTTTCGCAATAGGAAACGGCCCAACAAAATGAGGGTTGAGCTTTCCTCGCTTCCCGAACCCGACAACTCCCTTAAACGGGGAGATATTCAGGAACACCTCATCGCGCACGCCAAACTCCAGTTCTCGCCTCCTCCGATCGGCATAGCTCTTCTGCCGACTCTGAGCTGCTTCAACACTCTTATTTATAATAGCAATCTTGTCGACCGTCTGTTTTAGTATTTCTTGGCCTATAAGTCTTGCTTCTCCAACATCGTCCCAGTGCAATGGCGACCTCCACTTCCTTCCATACAGAGTCTCGTACGGTACCATGTCAATGGTAGACTAGTAACTGTTATTATATGAGAATTCTACCAACGGCAAGAACCTGCTCCAAGCCGCCTGGAACTCCAACACACAGGCTCTGAGCATGTCTTCCCGTATCTGTATTGTTTGCTCATATTGTCCGTCGATCTGAGGGTGGAAGGCCGTGCTGAATTTCAATTTGGTACCCATGGCCTTATGCAGACTCCTCCAAAACTTAGACGTAAACCTGGGGTCTCGGTCTGACACTATCGACACTAAGACCCCATGAAGTCTGACTATCTCTTGCATGTACAATTGACCGAACTGATCCATCAAGTAAGTCATTCTCACCAGTAAAAAGTGAGATGACTTGGTTAGTCTGTCTACAATCACCCAAATTGCATCGTGGCCCTTAGCAGTCTTTGGTAGTCCGACCACAAAATCCATAGTTAGCCGCTCCCACTTCCACTCAGTTATAGGTAATGGCTGAAGTGTCCCTGACGGTCTCTGATGCTCCGCCTTTAACTGCTGGCATACCACACAAGTCTCAACGTGCTTAGCTATCTCCCGTTTCATATTGGGCCACCAATATTGTTGTTTCAAATCTCTGTACATCTTGATGCTTCCAGGATGCACAGAGAAGGGAGGCGAGTGAGCCTCAGACAATATTTCTCTTTTTAGCCCTTCATTCTTCGAGACATACCACCTATCCCAAAACTTCAGAATCGCATCCTTCGAATAGCTGAGCTCAGTGCTAGCATTGGCCTCCATTTTTGCCTTCTGTCTGTTGCACTCGGGGTCAGTCTCTTGGGCACGCTTAATTCTGTCCAGGATGGTCGGCCTCAACGACATCGCCGACAGTGTGGCTAACAAATCAGAAACTACTTCTAGGCCGAACTCTTGTACCTCAATCTTTATGTAATATCCGGAAATTTTCCGTTAGAAAATTGTGTCGAATTTCCGTAAGTTTTAATCGGCAGAGTTTTGGTCCGAATTAATAACGAAAAATTTCGGCCCCTAAGTGAAATTTTATTTTAAGGCTAATGGTGGAAAAAGAAATTTAAGAATTTAACCGGATTCGGACGAAATCACGAAATTGTGAAACGATTTAAGGAGGAGAGCAATTTGGTAATTATGAGTTAATAAAAAATAATGATAATAAAAAAAAGGGAGAGCACCGTCGGTGCCCTCCCCTTTCCCTTTTTCCCCCCAGCGTTTTGTTCTCTCACTCTCTCTCGTTTCTTCTTCTCCCGCGTGAAGTGGTCGGCGGTCGATTCTCCTTCCTTTCATCCGAATCAAGGTAAGTTCTTGTTAGTTTTGTGTAGTTAGTCGGTATGTTGGTGTTATTAGTGGCAAAATCGGGTTTAGCAAGGGTATAGGTCGAATTAGTGAATACTTAGGAGGGTAACGTGAGAAGTTGAGCGTAGAGTTGGATTCTATCCGTGTAATGGTGCTTAGGATAGAAATAGGAGTAGATTACGAGAATTAGTGAGGAAGATTGGCAGATTTATTGGCCGTGTACGTGAGATTTGGAACGGTGTCTATTCGGCCAGGTTCGGTTAAGTTGTGGACATCCGAATGAGAAATGGATGCAACCACGGGATACTAGGCATCTCCCGAAATCCGTAGTATTTTGTATCGTCCAATTCGGAAGAGTAATGGAGAAGTTGTGAATTTCCAAAGTCGGACGGAAATGTTGTGGAACTTTAGGGTTTTTGGATAGTTTCAATTTTGATGAGAGTTATGAATTCAGTGAATTCGAATTGACAGATATATAATTTTATAGGTATTCTAGTTAGAGCACCAAGTCACGAAACGCGAAAGGATTTCGAGAACGCCAGGTAAGTGGTAGAATGTATGTGATTTGCCTTCGGGCCTACACCATGGAACGGTAGGATTGTTTGGTTGCTTGTTTGCTTGTTTGTTTGCTTTGATCGTCGTTTGGTTGTTTTGTTATGGAGTCGTGCATTGTGATTGTCATGCATCATAGTTTTAAACTACGAAATACGAGTTTTAAGCATGTTTTGAAATGTGTATGTGAAATGTAATCAAATAAGAAAAGACTTGCCTGTGACAACCACCCTCCGTTCCCAAAAACGGTCATTTAAGCCCTCAAATTTGCGTTCCAAGTTTAAGCATTCGGGATCCACTAAATTTTTCTCTCATTCCTAACACTTAGGGTCAATCTAGCATAACAACACATGTTTTCCCTATAACCTTAGGAAGTCACATGAAGACTAGGAATGCACTAAACCGAGAATTAAACCCCGATACTATGACTCAAGAACCGAACAGGGGTAAGGATGTTCCCCAACCTGAGACTCGTACCCATCAAAAGGGAGAGTCCAGCCTTCAAGGACAACTAAATGGATTTAATGCAGAAGTTCTCAAAGACTTAACCCTTGGTATGAAATTCATAATGGATAACCTCAATAAGATTAACTCTAGAGGACCCTCTCGAGATGACCTTCCTAGGATGCGACCTGATAACCCTAGGAGAACTGAATACCCTCCCAGGAGATTTGCCGACCAGGATCCTTCCCCAATGAGTGAGAGGTCACCTAACCCAAGAAGGAGGTTCCAAGACTTTGACTATCATGATGATGATGAGTGGACCCTAGACGAAGAAGAGAATTTCAGGTCTAGCCGTCGAAAGAACTTAGACGACCTTAGGAACATTAAGTTGCATGTTCTGTCATTCAATGGGCGTGTGAAGGTAACACCTTCCTAGATTGGATAGATAAAGTGGAGAAAGTCTTTGATTACTATGAATATTCAGATAAGGTTAAAATCCAGCTGTTTCGGTCGAGCTCACGGGATACGCGACCCTATGGTGGGCCAACATTAAATCCCAAAGACAGAATATAGGAGACGACCCTATCACCACTTGGAGAGTGATGAAGTCCCTCATGACCAAAAGATTCATACCTAGCCAATACCGACAAGAGCTATTCTTTCAAATCCAAAACCTGAGACAAGGATGTCGATCTGTTGAAGAGTACCTTACTGAGTTTGAAACCTTAAGATTCATGGCGACATGGACGAGCCTGAAGAGCAAGTACTTGCAAGATTTATTCGAGGATCGCAACAAGATATAGGAGACATTATTGAGCTGCATTCCCTAGAATCCCTTGACGCGGTGGTACAAATGGCTATGAAAGTAGAGCGACAACTTAGTAGGAAGAGAAAAGCTAGTTTCACCCAGAAATTTCTGCTCAAGACTACTCCTAAGATCACCCGTCCGCAACAAGAATCAAACAAAACTTTCACCAAAGCTGAGGGAAAGAAACCATTTACACGTAGTTGGCCACCCAAAGAATCAAGCAACAAGACCTTACTAGAGAGTGTCAATTCCCCTAGATCGCGATAACTTAAATGCTTTAAGTGTCTCAGTGTCCTAATAGACGAGTGATGATCCTCCAAGAGGACACTGGACAGTTTACGAGCGAAGACGAGTGAGAAGGTATAAAAGAAGATGAAGAGGATAGTGACTGCCAAAAGGAAGTCTTCCACGCCCCTAAAATACCTATGCTTATGGTAAGAAGACGTGTTCTCGTCATTAAGAATTCTGGAGAAGACTGCCAGCGCGAGAACATCTTCCATAGCAGGTGTTTCTTCAAGGAGAAGTTATGTTCCCTGATTATAGATGGAGGCAGTTGTGCTAACGTAGCCTCCACAGAGTTAGTGACCAAGTTAGGCCTAAAGACCAACACTCACCCCCACCTCTACAAGTTACGTTGGCTAGATGATAGGGATGATCTCAAGGTTACCAAGCAAGTGAAAGTTGAATTTGCCCTCGGGAAGTACAAGGACACGGTCCTCTGCGATGTTGTGCCTATGAGTGCAAGTCATTTACTCCTAGGCCGACCCTGGCAGTTTGACCGACGGGTAAACCACGACGACTACACTAACTACTATTCCCTTAAGTTTGAAGGAAAGACCTTTAAGTTTGCTCCATGACCTCCGAACAAATATTTAGAGATGACGCTATAAGAAAGGAAGCCAAGGATAAGGCTACTTTATTCATGACTAAGAAGGAGATAGAGACTTCTGTGCGTAGAGGAGATCCCCTGATTTTGGTACTTTTTCGAGATAGAATTATGGAACTAGGAGTTATTCCTCAAGTCGTTAAAACTTTACTTAACCAGTTCCAAGATGTGTTTCCAGAAGACTTGCCCCAAGGTCTACCACCCTTGCGTGGCATTGAACACCAAATTGATCTCCTACCCAAAGCCGTACTGCCTAATAGACCAGCATACCGAATGAACCCCAAAGAAACCAAGAAGCTGCAGGACCAAGTACAAAAACTTTTGGATAAAGGTTACATTAGAGAGTCCATGAGTCCCTGTGCAGTACCCTCCAAGACGGCACCATGAGGATGTGTGTCGATAGCCGAGCCGTTAACCAAATTACTGTCAAGTATAGATTTTCCATCCCCAGGCTCGAGGACATGTTGGATGAGCTCAGTGGAGTCTCCATTTTCTCTAAAATAGATCTTAAAAGTGGCTACCATCAGATCAGGATGAGAGAAGGCGACGAATGGAAGACAGCCTTTAAGACAAAATATGGATTATTCGAATGGATGGTGATGCCTTTTGGTTTATCTAACGCCCCAAGTACATTCATGAGACTCATGCACCATGTGCTTAAAGAGTACTTAGGAAAGTTTATCGTGGTATACTTCGATGACATCTTAGTGTATAGCGTGGATCTCACTCAACATCTCTCCCACCTTAACTCCCTCTTCCAGACCCTTAGAAAGGCTAAACTATTTGGTAACTTAGGGAAGTGCTCTTTCGCACAGGACAAGGTGTACTTTCTAGGATTTCTCATCTCAAAAGACGGGATGGAAGCGGACGTGGAAAAGATCAACGCCATCAAGGATTGACCTATACTGAATTCCATCACAAAAATACGCAGCTTTCACGGGCTCGCCTCGTTTTATAGAAGATTCATTAAAGACTTCAGTTCGATAGTTGCTCCGCTTATCGATTGCACTAAGAAAGGGAAAGAGTTCTCTTGGACCCCAGCGTGCCAAAAGAGCTTTGATCTTATTAAAGACAGATTATGTCATTCCTAGTACTTGCCTTCCCGGATTTCAACAAGGCCTTTGAGGTCAAAAGCGATGCATCTGGAGTCGGCATAGGAGCAGTGCTTATGCAAGAGGGCAAACCCGTGGCATACTTTAGCGAAAAGTTGAAAGGACCCATACTAAATTATTCCACCTACGACAAAGAATTCTACGCAGTTATACGTGCTTTAGAACATTGGCAGCATTACCTCCTACCTCGATAATTTGTTATCAACACTGATCACCATGCCCTAAGACATATCAAGAGTCAGCAAAAGCTCAACAAGAGACATGCCAAGTTGGTGGAGTTCTTAGAAAGGTTTCCTTACACCCTTAAGTATTTGAAATGAGAGAATAACGTCGTGGCCAATGCCCTCTCTAGAAAGCGCATTCTATTCACCGAATTAGGGATTAGGTTCTTTGGCTTTGAATGGATTAAGGAGACCTATGAAACCGACCCTGATTTTGGCCCTTATTACATCAAGTGTATGGACAAGGTCGAAGGCGAATATCGCCTCATGGATGGCTATTTACTTAAAGCAGGAAAGTTGTGCATTCCTCAAGACAGTTTAAGACGATGCCTAGTAAAAGAAGTTCATTGCGGAGGCCTAGCAAGTCACTTCGGCGAGAAAAAGACCCTAGAATCGCTTAAGGAACACTTCTATTAGCCTCGCATGATGAAAGATGTGCATCGCATGGTGGAGACATGCGTGATTTGCAAGAAGGCTAAGAGTAAAGTTCTGTCTCAAGATTTATACATGCTCTTACCCGTCCCATCACACCCTTGGGTAGAGGTTAGTATGGACTTCGTTTTAGGACTATCATGGGCCGCATGGAATAAGGACTCTATAATGGTGGTCGTGGATCGGTTCTCCAAGATGGCCCATTTCCTTTCTTGTGCCACGACCGATGACTCTGTCTTAATAGCTAACCTATATTTTAAAGAGATCGTTTGCCTGCATGGTATACCGCATTCTATCGTGTTGGACAGAGAAACTAAATTTCTGAGCGCCTTTTGGATCACTTTGTGAAAAAAGTTGGGGACTAGGTTGTGTTTCAGCACATCCTTTCATCCCCAAACTGATGGTCAAACGGAAGTCATCAACAGGACCCTAGGTACCCTCCTACACACCGTTGTGGGTAAGAAACTGTCTAACTGGGATATAGTACTCCCAGGCTTGGAGTTTGCCTACAACCGCACCCTTCATTCCAGTACTCAGCAATCGCCCTTTGAGGTTGCCTATGGGTTTAATCCATATACACCGTTAGATCTTGTTCTATTACCTTTTACAGACTTAGCTAATCCATCAGGAGCGGACAAGGCAGAACGAATTAAGGAATTGCATGAGACTGTACGCAGAGCCATCGAGAAGAGCAACAACAAAGACGCCAAACACGCTAATAAAGGACGACGCGAAGTTATCTTTAATGAAGGAGATTTAGTTTGGTTGCACCTAAGGAAAGAAAGGTTCCCCGCTAAAAGGAAATCTAAGTTGATGCCTAGAGCAGAATGACCATTCAAGGTCTTAGAAAGAACCAACAATAACGCCTATAAGATAGAGCTATCCAGCGACTACGGAATTTCCTCCACCTTTAATGTCCAAGATCTTTCGCCATGCAAAAAAGACGATGATGAAATCGAAGTGACCCCATTAACGAATTTGAGGTCAAATCCTCAATCACCTGGGGAGGATGATGTGCCCCAGAGGGTCGTCACTCGATCACAAACCAAGGCATGAACTTTATCCAACCTGTTAACTAACAAGTTCAATTCTTTTGCAGGAATTACAGGTGTCGAATGCCTCTTCACGGATTTGGAATGGGACCCGAGCACAAAGGACAAGGATCAACCCTTGTACTTGCTATCGTGGGAGCTAAAGGTGGAAGCACATGAAGAAGGGATTTGTCTCCCTCGAAATTAATTTGTAATTGAATATTATTCGGCAAACATTCGTCTTATGTTTTTTTTGGCAAACATTCGCCTTCCTGTAATGTTTTATAATTGCATCCATCCTTAGGCATTAGGATTAGATGTATGTTAAGTTAGATGGTGGTTAGAACCAACAATTGGGCCAGAGTTTAGCAGCCCACTGATGCAACAAATGCCCCAAAGCTTGAAGAGTGATCTGGTGTGCAAGTGAACCAAGAATGGCCAACCATGTGGCCCATTTCGAAGCTCAAGCTCATTCTAACCTTCAGCCACCCTAAGTCTATAAATTCATGGTTATTGGTGTGTGTAAAGCTTGTTGAATATATGAGAAATAGTCCTTTTGTGTTCAGTCGAAGTAGTTGAAGCTTGGTGAATGGTAAGGCTCGATTCGGTCAAGAACCGAGAATGAGTTCATCTCCTTGAGCTTTCAAGCCCGAGGTTGCTTGAATAGTCATCGTCCACTCGTCTTCCCTCTCTTTTCCAGAGAAGGATACATGAAGAGAGTGGCCAGAAACCGGTCCCGTTTGCTGTCGTCTTCCTTCGAAAAATCGTTATGCCGAGAGCCTAAAAGGTTGCTCATCGGACAGCATTCGGTTTTCTGCTTATATTTTGTTTTTCTGTTTTGTTTGTGGGTAAAACACGACTCATTCGATGTGGAATCATGTCAAGAGGTTCAGAAGATTGAAGCCTCCGATGTTTGAGGGCCAGATGACAGACCCTACAGTTGCGGAAAGGTGGATCCGCACCATTGAGAACATGTTTAAGTATGCGATGTGGAGGAAGTAAACATGGTCAAGTGTGCGACGTTTCACCTCTCAAATGATGCTCAGAGTTGGTGGGAGACGGTAGAGGCCACCGTAGATGCCAAGGACTTGACCTGGAAGAGATTCAAAGAAATGTTTTATGACAAGTACTACAACAGGACGGTCCAAGCTACAAAAAGATTGGAGTTCCTACAGTTGAAGCAAACTGGGACGGTAGCCGAATATGTTAGGCAGTTCGAATCGTTGTCTAGATTTGCTGGCCAATTGGTGAGCAATGAAGAAGAAAAGGTGTTGCAGTTTATGCAAGGATTGAAGTCGGAGATATACAGGGGTGTGACAATTTTCGGAACTGAGGGTGTGCCATATGCACGAGTTGTGGCCAAGGCACTAGTAGTGGAGGGAGCAGAGGCCAAGTGTGCGAGGCCAGTAAAGGCAACCAAAAGGTTCTTTAAGGAGATCTCGCCACATATAAGCAGGGGAGGATCTTCCTCGGGAGCCAAGAGGCCAAGCAGTGCGGTGTACGATTCGAGGGGAGGCAAGAAGCCCCAGGTACAAAGTAAGTACCCGCAGTGTCCTAAGTGCTTGAAGAGCCACCCGGGGGAATGTGGACAGTTTTGCAGGAAGATGCTACAATTGCAATGAAGCAGGTCACATTTCTCGGTATTGCACAAAGCCGAGGGTCAACCGATGTTTTACCTGTAATGAGATCGGCCATATATCTATAGATTGTCCCGCGGCGAAGAAGGGTCCGGCCAAGACGATGCCCAGGATCTTCACAATGATAGAGCCCGAGAGCGAGGATCGACCAGCGGTTATCACAGGTACCATGCTAATTGATATGGTGCCCACATTTACATTGATAGATTCAGGAGCGTTGCACTCCTTTGTTGCCACGACGTTTGTAGTAAAGGTGAACTTGTGGGGTAAACCCACCGGGTGCACATATGAAGTGAGGTTGCCATCTGGTGAGCACATGCACTCTGATTAAGTAGTATGTGACAGTGTCATATTAGTGGCGACCAAGAGTATGCCTGCCGATTTGATTGTAGTGGGGATAACGGGCTACGACGTGATATTGGGCATAGATTGGCTATTTCGGCACTACGCGACGATCGATTGCAGGGTTAGGACTGTTAACTTCCAACCTCTAGACGGTGCGAAACACTCGCTGCAAGCTATGAAGAATACGGGGAGATTATCTGTAATGGCACCTATCGAGGCTCAGAGATTGTTAATGGGTGAGCATTTCTGTTTTCTCGCAACAATTTTAGATACTCAATTTAATGTGGAGACGAAGCCACAGGATATTGTGGTAGTTCATGAATTCCCTGAGGTGTTTTTGGACCACTTGCCCGTGTTACCCCCAGACCGGGAAGTTGAATTTGTAATCGATACATATCCCGGTGCGGAGCCAATATCGAAGAATCCTTATAGGTTGGCTCCTCCGGAATTAAAAGAATTGAAGAAGCAATTGGAAGAACTATTGGAGAAAGAATTCATACGCCCGAATTTTTTGCCATGGGGCGCGCCAGTCTTATTTGTGAAAAAGAAAGACGGATCGCTCCGGATGTATATTGACTACCGGGGACTGAACAAGCTAACCGTAAAGAATAAGTATCCACTACCAAGGATAGATTACTTGTTTGATCAGTTGCAAGGAGCTTGAATTTTCTCGAAGATAGATCTGAGATCGGGGTACTACCAACTAAAGGTCAGATCATAGGATATCCCGAAGATAGCTTTCCGGACTAGATACGGGCATTATGAGTTTCTAGTAATGTCATTTGGACTGACAAATGCCCAAGCCGTTTTCATGGACCTGATGAATCGGGTATTCCAGGAATATTTAGATAAGTTCGTCATTGTGTTTATTGACGACATCTTGGTTTACTCCCGTAGTGAGGAAGAGCATAAGGAGCATTTGAAGAATGTTCTGGAAACCCTCAAGCGGCGTCAATTGTACGCAAAGTTCTCTAAGTGCGAGTTCTGGCTGAATAAGGTTAATTTTCTTGGGCATGTGATTTCCAGCAGAGGAATATCGATGGATCCGGCTAAAATACAGTCAATCAATGAATGGCCTCAACCTAAGAATGTCAAAGAGATTCAGAGCTTTCTGGGGTTGGCGGGTTACTATCGGAAGTTTATTGAAGGATTTTCAAAGATTGCAGCACCCATAACTCGTCTGACGCGAAAGGAAGTTAAATATGTATGGACAGAGGACTGTGAGCATAGTTTCTAGATGCTGAAGAATAAATTGACTACAGCCTCAGTGTTGACACTTCCGGTGATGGACGAGAAATTTAATATTTACTGTGATGCTTCCAGAATTGGACTGGGTTGTGTCCTGATGCAAAATGGAAGGGTGATTGCTTATGCTTCAAGACAATTAAAGCCCTATGAGCGAAATTATCCAACCCATGATTTAGAGTTACGGCGGTGGTGTTCGCGCTAAAGATCTGGAGGCACTATCTTTATGGACAGCAATGTGAGATATACTCGGATCACAAAAGTCTGAAGTATATCTTTACTCAGAAGGAGCTGAACATGAGGCAGAGGCGATGGTTGGAGTTTGTGAAGGACTACGACCTCGAGATCAAATACCATCCCAGCAAAGCCAATGTAGTAGCCGACACATTAAGCCGAATGTCGACCTCAATTTCATCAATGGACACCGAAATGTCTAAAGAGTTGAGTGTAGAATTTCAGAGATTTAATTTAGAGCTAGTCTCAAATGCGGCAAAACAATTGTCAGCCCTATCCCTGAGGCCGTCAATTTTCGAGCGAATTAAAAAAGCTCAAAGAGATGACCTAAGACGCGACAAATTCAGAACGAGCATAGCATCTAATGATAGAACCGAAATTAGCTGTTCAAGTGATGGAATTCTGAAGTTTCAGAATAGGTGGTACGTTCCGAACAATGGTCAACTTCGATAAGACATTTTATCCGAAGCGCACTTCTCAAGGTTCTCTATTCACCCAGGAAGCACCAAGATGTACAGAGACCTTAAGCAACATTATTGGTGGCCTGGCATGAAAACGTCTGTAGCAAAGTACATGGAGACGTGCTTAATCTGCCAGCAAATTAAAGCCGAACATCAGAGACCGGCTGGAAAGTTGCAACCATTGCCGATTCCTGAATGGAAGTGGGACCAGATATCCATGGACTTCGTTGTTGGATTACCACGGACGGCAAAAGGATTTGTTGCGGTGTGGGTGATTGTAGATCCTCTGACCAAATCTGCCCATTTCGTACCAGTGAAGATGACATTCAATATGGACAAATTCACTAACCTGTATATTCAGGAGATAGTAAGCCTGCACGGGGTTCCGATTTCAATTGTGTCGCATAGGGACCCGAGGTTCACCTCAAAATTTTGGAAGAGTCTGCACAAGGCGATGGGGACACAGCTGACTTTTAGTACAGCCTTTCATCCTCAAATCGAAGGGCAATCGGAGCGAACTATTTAGATTTTAGAGTATATGCTTCGAGCCTGCGTACTAGAATTCCAGGGTTCGTGGAGCAAATATTTGTCTTTGGTGGAATTCTCTTACAATAACAGCTATCAGGCGACGGTAGGTATGGCCCCTTACAAAGCATTGTAGGGAAGGAATTGCAGATCGCCCCTTTATTGGGATGAAGTCGGCGAAGCAGGCTTGATTGGTCCCAAACTTTTGCAGCAAACCACTGAGAAGATCAAGGTTATTCGACAGCGGATATTGACAACTCAAAGTCGACAAAAGAGCTATGCCGATAGAAGAAGAAGGGAATTGGAATTTAAAGTAGGAGATGAAGTTTTTCTGAAGATTTCACTATTCAAAGGTGTGATGAGATTCGGGAGGAAAGGTAAGTTGAGCCCAAGATATGTTGGGTCGTTCCCGATCACGAAAAGAATTGAAAGAGCTGCGTACCAGCTAGAACTGCCAGCTTCCATGGAAGGAGTTCATAATGTCTTCCACGTGTCGATGCTAAGAAAGTGTCTCAGAGATCCATCACACGTTGTGGTTCAACAAGAGATCGAAGTACAACCAACCCTGACGTACGAAAAAAGACCAGTGGAGATCTTAGATTATGCAGTGAATACGCTACGCAACAAGGACATTCCGCTGGTAAAGGTGTTGTGGCGTAACCACAATGTGGAGGCAACAGGATATGATGGAACATTATCCTGAAATGTTTAGGTAGTAAATTTTGGGGACAAAATTTTTTTAAGGAGGGTGGAATGTAATATCTGGAAATTTTCCATTAGAAAATTGTGTCGAATTTCCGTAAGTTTTAATCGGCGGAGTTTTGGTCCGAATTAATAATGAAAAATTTCGACCCCTAAGTGAAAGTTTATTTTAAGGCTAATGGTGGAAAGAGAAATTTAAGAATTTAACAGGACTCCGACGAAATCACGAAATTGTGAAACGATTTAAGGAGGAGGGCAATTTGGTAATTATGAGTTAAATAAAAAATAATGATAATAAAAAAAAGGGAGAGCACCGTCGGTGCCCTCCCCTTTTCTTTTTTCGCCCTAGCATTTTGTTCTCTCACTCTCTCTTGTTTCTTCTTCTCTCGCGTGAAGTGGTCGACGGTCGATTCTCTTTCCTTTCATCCGAATCACAGTAAGTTCTTGTAGTTTTGTGTAGTTAGTCGGTGTGTTGGTGTTATTAGTGGTGAAACCGGGTTTGGCAAGGGTATCGGTCGAATTAGTGAAAACCTAGGAGGGTAACGTGAGAAGTTGAGCGTAGAGTTGGATTCTATCCGTGTAATGGTGCTTAGGATAGAAATAGGAGTAGATTACGAGAATTACGTGAGATTTGGAACGGTGTCCGTTCGGCCAAGTTCGGTTAAGTTGTGGACATCCAAATGGGAAATGGATGCAACCATGGGATACTAGGCATCCCCCAGAACCCGTAATATTTTGTATCGTCCAATTCAGACGAGTAATGGAGAAGTTGTGAATTTCCAAAGTCGGATGGAAATTTTGTGGAACTTTAGGGTTTTTGGATAGTTTCGATTTTGATGAGAGTTATGAATTCAGTGAATTGGAATTGACAGATATATAATTTTATAGGTATTCCAGTTAGAGCACCAAGTTACGAAACGCGAAAGGATTTCGAGAACGCCAGGTAAGTGGTAGAATGTATGTGATTTGCCTTCGGGCCTACACCATGGAACGGTAGGATTGTTTGGTTGCTTGTTTGCTTGTTTGTTTGCTTTGATTGTCGTTTGGTTGTTTTGTTATGGAGTCGTGCATTGTGATTGTCATGCATCATGATTTTGAACTACGAAATACGAGTTTTAAGCATGTTTTGAAATGTGTATGTGAAATGTAACCAGATAAGAAAAGACTTGCAACGCATGGGTGAACGCCTCGTCGTTAACGTGCTAGTGAGAAAGCACTAGGGGGTTCCCATGGATGAAAGTACGTAATGTGACACGGTTTGTGAGCGCCTCGTCGTTAACGTGCTATTGAGAGCACTAGGGGGTTCAACGATCGTTGTTATGAGGAGGTTACGTTGGGCCGTTCCATGTGCGAATATGATGTGTGCCTCTAACCTCGCTCCGTGGGTTATGGAATGGTCGTCCCGAGTGTGGAAGGGATGGGTGCTGGCCTGATTCACACCAGAAAGTGAAAGATGAAAATAATAAAATGAAAAGAAAACAGAGTTAAGTATAGAAACTGCATGAGTAGGGGTTGAGTTTTGCATTGGTTTTCGAGTTCATGTTTCCATACTTGCTAAGCATTAAGCTTACGTTTTGTGTTCCTTGGTGTAGGTGACGATGCGCTGTCAGGTGAGTTGATAAGTGACGAGCAGGCCTAGGTCGGAGTTGCCGGGAGGTATCGCATGCCGGTGCAGGGAAATGTTGGGGCGATATGACCATGGCGAGTGAAGAGAGTGACATTTTGTAAGTGTTTTGAGTTGAATAGAGTTGTATAGGTTTTTGAGGAGTTTAGGTAGTGTACTAAGGGTACTATGGATTATTGGAATATAAATGTTTTGAAATTATGTTTTCAGAATCTAAGCTTTTACTTCGTGGATTTAGTCGAGGAGTATTTGTCGTGTGTCGTTTTGAAACTTGCATGAAGAAATTTGGTTGTCAAAATATGGGTTTTTATTTTATGGTTGTGATAGAGTAATGGTTGTCGTGCGTATTCGAGCGAACTGGTGTGATTTAAATGATTCTGGTGTGAGGTGTCGATCGAAGTCGAGAGGTGTTGATTGGTCAGTGTAAATGTAAAGGGAGTGTCGACCGCGAGGCTCGACCTGTGACAGGCAGAGCCGAAGCAGGTGTTAACCCCTGGTTACAGGTGTCGACCGGTCCATGTAAAGTCTGCGAGAGTGTCTACCGCGGGGATCGACCTGCGCGGGCAGAGAGGGCCAAAGTGTCGACCTGCAAAAGGAAGTGTCGACCGGTCTCTGTATTTCTGTGTTTTAAATGGTGAAGTTTACTTAAATTGAATTTAAACGAGTTTCCGCTACGGCATTTATATGTTTTCTTTTGAAAGTCGTTTAAAGTAAAAAAAAACAAAAAAAAAAGTCTTTTTGAGTCAAGGAAAAAATAAAGCTCTCCAATTTCTAAGAAATATTTGGTAAAAGATATGAGGGACGGTGACGAGTAATAGTTGGTAGCGAACCAGAAATCATGGAGGATTTTCGGGTCGCCACACTTTAGCTCGGTAGGTATTGCTAAAATCATAGTAGACATCGAAGTTGACACTCAGCTCAAGGTGTCTGCTACCACGTTTGCTTTTCCCGGATGATACTTGATTTCCAGGTCGTAGTCTTTAACCAGCTCAAGCCACCTACTTTGTCTCAAGTGTAGCTCCTTCTACGTGAAAATGTATTTTAAACTCTGGTAGTCCGAGAAGATTTCGCATTGTTGTTCATATAAATAATGTCTTCAGATCTTAAGTGCGAAGACCACCGCTGCCAACTCCAAGTCATGCGTGGGATAATTCTGTTCGTAGGGCTTCAGTTGCCTTGAAGCATAGGCAATCACTCTTCCATTTTGCATCAGCACGCAACCCAAGCCTACCCTGGAGGCGTCGCAATAAATGTTGAACTTCTCCCCCTCTACCGGCAATACTAGCAAAGGGGCTGTAATCAACCTCTTCTTCAACGCCTGAAAGCTGTCCTCGCACTCATCGGACCAGCTATACATCATGTTTTTCCTGGTCAATCGATTCAAAGGGGCTGCGATCTTGGAAAATCCTTCAATAAATCTTCGGTAATATCCTGTCAGCCTCAGAAAACTGCATATCTCGCTGACACTGGTCGGTCGTGGCCATTCCTTCACAGACTGAACTTTTGCCGAGTCCACGGAAATACCATCACGAGAGATAACGTGCCCCAAAAATTTGATTCTATCCAGCCAAAATTCGCACTTAGAGAACTTATCATATAGTCGGTGTTGCCCCAGAATCGTCAGCACGATCCTCAAGTGCTCTCTGTGCTCATCTTCACTCCGAGAGTATATCAGGATATCATCAATAAATACTATCACGAATCTGTCCAATTGCTCCCTGAATACTCGATTCATCAGGTCCGTAAAGGCAGCTGGGGCATTAGTCAGTCCGAACGACATCACTAAAAACTCATAGTGTCCGTACCGCATCCGGAAAGCTGTCTTCGGGACATCTTCCTCCCTAACCTTCAACTGATAATAACCGGACCTCAAATCAATTTTAGAGAACACCCGTGCCCCCTGAAGTTGATCAAACAGCTCATCTATCCTTGGCAACGGGTACTTATTCTTCACCGTCAACTTGTTCAGTTCCCTGTAGTCAACACACATGCGTAGAGATCTATCTTTCTTTTTAACAAAAAGCACCGGTGCACCGTCAACTTGTTCAGTTCCCTGTAGTCAACACACATGCGTAGAGATCTATCTTTCTTTTTAACAAAAAGCACCGGTGCACCCCATGACGAAAAACTAGGGCGTATGAAGCCCTTATCCGTCAACTCTTCTAATTGTGTCCTTAACTCTTTCAACTCAGTCGACGCCAGCCTGTACGGGTTCTTGCACACTGGCTCAGCCCTAAGGTACACGTCGACAACGAACTCAATTTCCCTGTCAGCGGGCAGACCTGGCAAATCCTCAAGAAATACCTTCGAAAAATCCTGCACAATGGGGATGTCCTGGAGTTAAGCCTTGCCCTGAAGCTACACGTCCATGACATTAGCCAAAAAGCCCATGTATCGACCTCGTAACAACTGTTGGGCTTTCATAGACGACAATGCCGAGATTCTACTCAAACCTTTTCCCGCCCTGAAGAAGCAACTCTCTCCACTCGGGAGCCGAAAATGGATCTCTTTGGTTCTGCAATCTATCGTGGCATAATGAATAGACATCCAATCCACCCCTAAAATAGCCTCGTACCCTTTCATGTCAAGTATAATCAGATCGGCGCACAACCGTTTTTCTTCCACTGTCATAATATCACCTTGTAACACTTGATCTGAGTATAGGCGTTCTCCCGACGGCAACAATACATCATAGAACTGCCCAGAATAGCTGGGCACTAGATTTGCCTTGACCACGAAGGCACTGGACAAACAAATAAGTAGCGCCCATATCGACAAGAGTATAAGCCGCCATGCCCAAAATAAGAATACTACCTGAAATCACCGATGGCTGGGCGGCGGCGTTCGGCTCAATGAGGGCGAAGACTCTTGGTGTCACTCTTGCTGGGGCCTTGCTCAAATTCGGGTAACTCCTAGCAAAATGCGTCACTTCATTGCAGTTGAAGCATCTATTCTATCGCGGCTTCTGACAATCTCGGGACATATGGCCCACCTCGCCACAGTTGTAGCATCGCCTTGCACCTACCCTGCACTCACCGGGGTGACTCCTTTGACACTTAGGGCATATCGGAAACTGTCCTGGTCCTTGAGGTCGCTTGTTGCTCCCCTAGCTGCTGGAGCTGTCGCTAGCCCTCTTCAGGCCCTTCCGCTGAGACGACTCTTCTCCGCTCGATTGTGGCAACAATTCTTTGAAATATCTCAAAGGTTGTTCCTTAGGCAGCTCTTTGTAACTGGGAAGCTTCGTACTAGCCTATTCAACACCTAACGCCTTCGTACTAGCCTATTCAACGCCTTTGTACTAGCCTACGAAACACTTTGAATTTTTATGAAAATTTGACAAGGAATAGAACCATAATTACACTCAAAAGATAGCTCGAGAGTGTAGATTTGATCCAGCATTATATACCAGTCCACGAAATGTAGGACACATCATCTCCACTTACTTGAAGATCCAACTGCCTCAGTCGGTGTTCCATTGGACCTCAAGTGGGACGTGATTCACACGCATCGTGAAGTACCAGTCCACAAAATGTAGGACACATCATCCCCACTTACTTGAAGATCCAACTGCCTCAGTTGGTGTTCCATTGGACCTCAAGTGGGACGTGATTCACACGCATCGTGAAGTAGCACCCGGCTCTAATACCATATGATAAGGAACAGAACCTTAATTACACCAAAAAACTAGCTCAATAATGTATGTTTGATCCAACCTTATATATCTATGTAGGAGGTACTCTAAATCTGATGTGGGACAAATCAAAATTGAGCTTATGTTTTTTGGTTAGATTTTTTGATTTTCTTTTTAAGTGTCTGATTGAGAAACTTGATCTTCTTGAAGTGTTTGCTTGAAAAGATCAAACTTGATAGTTTTTTATTCATCTAACAAGCTTGTTGTTGGGTCTCGGATTCTCTAAAATCTTAGATTCTCGTCATTTGGTATCATAGCGAAGGCTCCTTGATTCAAGGTGCTATCTTTGCAGTTTTTCTATGTGTCTTCTTTTGTTTTCTTCTTCTCTTAGAAATTCTCAAATTTTTTAGATTTCTTTCGATTCAAAGAAAAAGTAGTTGGAAACTTTCATAAAATAGATACTTTTGTGTATCTTGATCTCAAGAATTCGAATATCTAATCGATTTTCTATATCTGCAAGTTTCAGAAATTCACCGAGAAAATTTTCTATCCATTATATCTTGAATTTTCTGGTTGGAAACGTTCAAAAAGTAGATATTCTTGTTTGTCTTGATCTCTAGAAGTCGAATATCTAATCGATATTTTATTTCTGCAAGTTTCAAAATTCACAGGGAATATTTTTTATTCGTTAAATCTTGAGTTTCCTAAGGCTTATTCGATTGATTTTTGCTTATATTGGTTTGTCGTACCCTTGGAAATCATATTGTGCTAAAAATTCACTTATCGAACTATTTCTAGAAGTTTCTGCATCTTACCGAGAATATTTCTATTATTGTGAATACCTTAATTGTTTCAAGGTATTATTGCCGGTGATTGCTTTGTGTACTCATTGAGTGTCATACTCTTTAAACCGTTATAGCTAAAGATTTATTCTAGTAAATGCTTTAGTGGTTTGATTCTAATCATTATTGAATGTAGGATTTAAAGTTTGAAAAGTTTGAAATTTTCTGGTAACATTTGTTGAATTATATCTTTATCAAGTTCTTACTTTAAGAACCAAAAGAAGACATTAAATTGTAAAATGTAGCTTATTTTATAAAAGAAAATTTCAAGAGAAACACAAGTGGAGTGATTATCGAATGAGTGTAAAGACTAGAAGGAGAGGAAAAGTTCATTTATTTGCTTATTATTTATTGTTTATATTGATCTTTTCCATTTATTGTTTACTTATTTTTTTTATTGATTGTTTCGAAAATCATGAATGGGGAGGAGAGTGAAATGGATTTAAAAGTGTTCATGAGGGTCATACAAAACTAATATACGGCTCTTATTAGAAGGATCGAATGGTTGGAGATACCATCACCTAAGTACTCTAGTGGAAGGAGAGTTGACGACGAAAACGAGGATAACCATAGCGAAGGAAAATGTATTATAAGTTAGACCGAGAGGACGGTGACCTAAACCACATCAAGATAAATATTTTTTCTTTTCAAGGGAAAAATGATCCTAAGACTTTCTTGGAATGACAACGAAAAATGGCTTTCTTTGAATATCAAAACTATACGGAAGATAAAAAGATTAAGTTTGTCATAATGGAATTCACTAACTATGCTAATATTTAATGGAACCAATTTGTAAAGAATCTGAAAGCGTAATGGAGAGCCCCCACCCCCAATTCACACATGGTAAAGCATGAAGGAACTTATAAGAAAGATGTACGATCTAGCACACTATTATAAAGATTTGTGCTGAGAGTTCTAAAGTTTAATTCAAGGATTTAAGAGTGTGGAATAATATTACAAGGAAATGGAAGTAACTATGATAAGGGCTAATATCGTTAAGTATGGAGAAGCCACAATGACAAGATTTTTGGGAGGATTAAATTGAGAAATTGTGGATATAGTAGATTTGTAACACTACATGGATATGGAAGAATTGCTACATAAGACAATAAAAATAGAGTGGCAATTAAAAGCGAAAGGAAGCGCAAAGGTAAGAAAAACTTCGAATACTTCTTGAAAATCAAGTTGAAAAAGTGAAAAGCCAAATCCAAGGGAAGATCCCAAAGGTAAAACCGCGGCTAATAATGTTATTCTGCCAAAATGAAAGGGCAAAAATACTACACCAACCCCGACAAGAGAGATCATATGTTTTCGGTGCCCAAGGATTTGGCATGTCTCGTCGAATTGTCCAAACAAACGAGCAATGATTTTATTGGATAATGGAGATGTGGAAAGCGTGAGTTCAAGTGATAACAAAATGTCACCACTAGAGAATTGAAGTGATGTGGATGTGGAAAAACTAGTTAAAAGAGAATTATTAGTCACAAAAAGAGTACTGAATGTGAAAGTTAAGGAGGATGACGACAAGCTCAAAGAAAAAATATATTTCATACTAGATGTCATATCAACAACAAGGTGTGTAGTTTGACTATCGATAATAGAAGTTGCATGAATGTGGGTAGTACTTTGTTGGTTCAAAAGTTAAACTTGAATACCGTAATACACCTGAAACCATAGAAATTGCAATGGTTAAGTGATTGTAGTGATATTAAAATAACAAAACAAGTAAGTATTGTTTTGTCAATTGGAGGGTACAAAGATCAAGTTTTGTGTGATTACTAATGCAAGCTACTCACGACTTTTTGGAGAGACCACGACAATACAATAGAGTGATTAAACATAATAGATTTAAAAATAGAGTATTCGCTAATTCAAAATGAGAGAATTGTGGTTCTAGCACCCTTACAATCGTAGGAGGCAAGTATGGAACAAGAAATGATAGCCAAAGAGTTTCAAAGCTACAAAAAATTAAAAGAAATAGGATGGAAAAATTTAAATAATAAAGTAGTTGAAGTAACGAGTGGGAAAGGAGAAAGAGAAAAAGACAAATACGAGAAATAAGACAAAAGAGTCGAAGAGAGAAAAGCCAAGAGCGAAGTGAGCAAAAAAGCAAAAAGAAAAAAGAAATTGGAAAAAGAAAAAAAAACGAGAGAGAGGAGAGAAAAAGAGTGGAATTCTAAAAAAGAATGAGAGAAACAATAAGATAATATTATTAGTATACAAAGATATTTATTGTATTTCTAATAAACTAAATGATTCTCTTCCACATGTCCTCTCTTATATTCCCTTTACCTTTATAACTTACTGAGACAGAATTAGCTAAAAACATATTTATCTTGGCTTTTCTGGTTTTTGCAAAATATTGTTATGATTCATTATGGAACGTCGAAACATCGCCATCATTATACATAGTGCCTCTGAATGCTTCTAGATTTGCATATTTCATTATCATAGTATTTATAATATTTGGACAATTCATTTTTCTGACTTCTTATTATCGTAAAAACTTGTTTTTGTAATTTCTAGAGGTCGTTTTTGTCAGGAAGAGCAAGATTTATATCTATTCAACTTTGAACAATCATAACCGTTTTTTCTTGTTCTTGAACATTCAACAGTGAAATAAAATAATGTTAATAGATACGAAAGTAACAATATAGTAATTATATTAGAGAATAAAAAAAAATCTCTAAACTGCCGAGTCAGCTCGCTCATTTAATATCTCTCGAGACTCCACCCAATATTTTAAATCTAATACCATAGCATATACTAAATTACTTTTAATGGGTTTTAAATTAGAATAAAGTACAATTTACCCTTCAACGTACTGGGTAACGATCAAAGAGTAACTTAAATTATGTTATTGTACAATTTAGACCCTCATGTGAAATATTCTGTTAAATCCAGTTAAATCAGTCACATGAACATCACTTGGATACTTTTTTCCCAAATTACCATCCACTAACACTTCACTTGTAGGGGTGGTCAAACCAAACCGTCTCATGGGCCAGCACCGAACCGTGTCTTTCGGGTCAGTTTGGTTCGGTTTTATGCAAAAAAAATTGCATTCAAGTCAGGTGGGTGTGGGATTCTCGTTTTCGGTTCGGGTTCAATTAGAAACCGAACCGAAACTTGACCATAATTTAGGCTGATTCCACTTTATACTTTTAGTCTCCTCTTCCGTCTCCTTCTCCAGTTCAGCGCCATCCCTGCAATCTCTCTTGCGACAACCGACAGTGCGAGTGGGGCTCTTCAGTGACACTTGCTGCAGGCACATTGCGGTTCAGTTCGTGATCTCCCAAGAGACTTGCGATCTCCTGTGCGAGCGGTTTTACTTGTCG
>JAJTVC010000152.1:0-13479 GCA_022433055.1 Begonia peltatifolia | reverse complement strand
TTTTAACTGCAACAACTTAAATATACGCTATTGGAGCTGGAATTACCACGGCTGCTGGCACCAGACTTGCCCTCCAACGGATCCTGGTTAAGGGATTTAGATTGTACTCATTCCAATTACCATACTCGAAGAGCCCGGTATTGTTATTTATTGTCACTACCTCCCCATGTCAGGATTGGGTAATTTGCGCGCCTGCTGCCTTCCTTGGATGTGGTAACCGTTTCTCAGGCTCCCTCTCCGGAATCGAACCTTAATTCTCCGTCACCCGTCACCACCATAGTAGGTGTCACGGGGCCAGACTTTTTCCCCAAGCTGGCGCCCCGCGATGGCAGCCGAGTGCGCCCACTCGAGTCAGCCCTCCGTTCCTCCGAGCGGCCAAGTCCGCCAAGGCCCGTCATTGCTCTTCGGAACCATGTTCGAGTACTGCCTAATAACCCAAACATCGTGACGAGTGTCGAGACACCATGCTTTACGAGAACCCACTCTCAACCTTTTATTCCACTCAACAAAAGGAAACGGTTACAACCCCGCGTCATAACCCAGCAAGGGACGCACACACATCGTGCACTCAATGCTCGGCAGACCATCTTATTTATAGCCTACCAAAACTGTTTGCCAAAGCCCATGGGCCCGACCGAAGCTGCGACGTGCCAGTCGCAGCTTCCATGCAGCCCCCTGGTTGCATGCACGCTAACTGCCTGCCCATCAGTTGCGTGTTTCTCGGATGCGTATGCATGCACGTGCCTCTGCATCGTGTGCCCTGCCCCACGCCTTGCATGCGCTGGTCCGCCCGCCCAGCTCTCTGCATGGTGTCTGCTGACTGCCCGAGCCAGCTTGTGCTGCATGCCCACTGACTGCCCTGGATCAGTTGCATGCACGCTACGTGCCTGCGCACCAGTTGCATGTGCCCCGACTGCCAGCACTGCCCATGTCCAGCAGACTGTCTGGACCGCCCTCGTCCTGCACCTTCCGTGCACGCCAACTGCCTCCGCCCTGCCGGCACCCTGCTGCACTTGCACCGTCCAGCACATGGCTCTCATTCGCGCGTGCCTGTCCGTCGGCCCCGAATCGCGAACCATGCCACGGTGTGTTTTGGCCGAGCCTTGCACACCCGTGGGCTAGCTTCTCCCGACCAGCCCATCTGCCAAGTGCTCCACTCACTCGGCCCACTTGTGTCCTCCTCGGCAACCAAGTGCTCTGTGCATCCACTGCGCCCAATGCCTACTGAATTGCTCTAGCCCAGCACGCCCATCTGCCAAGTGGTCTGCTCACTCGGCCCACTGGTGTCCTCCTCGGCAACCAAGTGCTATGCGCATCCGCTGCGCCCAATGGTGCTGAACAGCTTCTGCCCAGCACGCCCGTTATGTCAAGTGCCAGCCCACTTGACCCACTTAGCACCACCCTCGGCCACCAAGTGTTGCACGCATCTCCCATAATGCGCATGCCGCCCATCATGCGACTATGGGTGTGACAAACCACCCCCACCAATTGAGGTCGATGCCCTCATCGACTGCCGATAAGTGAAAACGCACCAGCTCACCAACTGCCCACAGTATGGTGTCCTTCTCCCAAGGTTAGCCTCCTGGTTTTTCCACCTTATCTTTTCTTGAACCATCGTCTGTCTTGTTCCTCTTTGCCCACCTCGCGCGCGCACAGTGATTGAATGCCCTCCTCGGTCTCATTCACAAATCACCCTTTTGAACATCTGGCCCTCCAAGTGCATCATGCTGCAGCTGTCTGCGCTGTGCTAGATAACCGCCCATAACTCGACCTAGCACCAGTCAACTTAGTGTCCTCCTCGGCCACTAAGCAATCCACGCATCAGTTGCCCGCATCGTGCTGAACCGCCCACGTCCAGCACTAGTCGCCTTAGTATCTCGATGCTAAGCACCACCACGCTGCCACCTTTACCATAAAAGGCCAGCTCCAAGCCAAAGACCATTCTCATGGAACCCACACACCTGGTTTTTAGCCTGCATAATGCTCGGTCTCCTCTGAACATGTCTTTGACTGCACCCACAGCCACATGCACTTTACCACGACAGCGCATTTTGATTTTGCCTCCTCGGCCACTTGCAAGTCGGGTGCTCCCCGAACATGCCTTGGCTGACCCAGCAGCCACATGCGCTTCTCCGCAACAGCGCATTTTGCGCAATTGATTCTGCCTCCTCGGCTTTTACTCCCACAACTCCCGCCTAGAGTTTGGGCAAGTGGTTAGAGCCCACCCCCTGGTTCGGCTCCCTCGGTGATCAAGACGCACCTTGTCCACCTAGGCAACACCGCAACATGGCGCCTCCCATGCCTTGTGCTGCCGACTGTTGAGCCAACTGCTTGACCCGACCCGGCGTTGTTGACTGCACCTGCCAACTCTACCTTCACCCTTTGGTTTGGTATGAATGCCTCCGTCCAGCCCCATGCTCCCGTCTGGCACCACACCTTCATCCAGCATCACGGTGAAATTGACTTGGCCTTGGGTTGAACTTTACGCGCCACACATCCTATGCCTAGGATTGCAACGTGGCCAACCCGCCTCTGGTGCCCCATAACACCATATGCACCTTGCCCTCTTTAACCGCATAGCTCGGGCAACTCCCTCAATAAAGTTGCCTTGGCCGATGGGCCAACTCGATGATTGCCTACACCATTGCGCTTATCCACCGAATTTCCCACCGCACCATTACATGGGATCTCCTCCTTGGAAACGCCCATCAGTCTTGAAGCTCCTTGCTCCAAGTGTGCCACCCCTCGACATCCATCTTACGAACAACAGCACTTTCCTCCGAGAGATGTTGACATCGTATCTGCAAGCACTTGCCACACGACTGTCATTTTGATAGGATTCCCCGCAACCCGATCCTTGCCTCCTCGGCCATTATCCCGACTAAGTCCGCCTCATAAGACTGGTTTGAGCTCCTCGCTCGTCATGCATGTCCTTACGCGACAATGCATAGCTGCCTGCCCCACCAGGCACACCAACCACCCGCGATTGATGTTGTTGCTCCGTTGACTCCATGTCTAGGAGCCGTAGTGGACTAACTCTGGACACCTCCTCGCCCACTTCCACCGAGTCCTCCACCACAATTTGGCATCCACTGCCAAGTGCTAACTAATCATGGCAGCACTATCCATCACCGCAACATGAGCAACCACCACCAAGTCCTGCTCCAAATTCGGAATGAAGTGCTCCACCTTTTTAGCCTTCCGATGCCCCCCCATAAGACACCGCCTCTGGGACTTTGATTTGATTAGCAGCACCGCGCTCCAGCATGCCACTCACAGCGTGCTTGACAAAGGCCACCGCCAATCCAAGTGCTCGGACATTGCACCCAATGCCCTTGATGGACACCACCGATCCATCGCCACTGACTTGCACCAAGTCATCCAACTCCCGCGTTTGCGCCACCAGGTCCCAACACCAAGCCGCTAGATCACGCCACCACGCATCATAGGACTCCTCCATGGTTTGTATCTGATCCACACCCATCATAGCATTCCTCCTCGGAACCGCGATCATTGCCATGTCCCTCCTCGGAACTGCGCTTATGGCCATGTCCCTCCTCGGAATCACGCAGTTGGCCATGTCCCTCCTCGGAACCTGGCTCTGATACCAGCTTGTCACGGGGTCAAACTTTTTCCCGAAGCTGGCGCCCCGCGATGGCAGCCGAGTGCGCCCACTTGACTCAGCCCTCCGTTCCTCCGAGTGGCCAAGTCTGCCAAGGCCCGTCATTGCTCTTCGGAACCATGCTCGAGTACCGCCTAATAACCTGAGCATCGTGACGAGTGTCGAGACACCATGCTTTACGAGAATCCACTCTCAACCTTTTATTCCACTCAACAAAAGGAAACGGTTACAACCCCGCGTCATAACCCAGCAAGGGACGCACACACATCGTGCACTCAATGCTCGGCAGACCATCTTATTTATAGCCTACCAAAACTGTTTGCCAAAGCCCATGGGGTCGGCCGAAGCTGCCACGTGCCAGTCGCAGCTTCCATGCAGCCCCCTGGTTGCATGCACGCTAACTGCCTGCCCATCAGTTGCGTGTTTCTCGGATGCGTGTGCATGCACGTTAACAGCCTCTGCATCGTGCCCCCTACCCCACGCCTTGCATACGCTGGTCTGCCCGCCCAGCTCTCTGCATGCTGTCTGCTGACTGCCCGAGCCAGCTTGTGCTGCATGCCCACTGACTGCCCTGCATCAGTTGCATGCACGATACGTGCCTGTGCACCAGTTGCGTGTGCCCCGACTGCCTGGACTGCCCATGTTCAGCAGACTGTCAGGACCGCCCTCGTCCAGCACCTTCCGTGCACGCCAATGCGCCCTGCCAGCACCCTGCTGAACCTGTACCATCCAGCACATGGCTCTCATTCCCGCAAGCCTGTCCGTCGGCCTTGAATCGCGAACTATGCCATGGTGTGCTTTGGCCGAGCCTTGCACACCCATGTGCTAGCTTCTCCCAACCAGCCCATCTGCCAAGTGCTCCGCTCACTCGGCCCACTTGTGTTGTTGCGGCCAATCCCCTGCTCGGTCACTAAAATGCACGAAAGGATCGGTTAGGCCCTCGGATCTCGGCCAAGCCGAGAAACCCTTAAGAAAAACAACAAAATGAACAACCAAATGTGCTTGAAATGAAATGAAATTTGGTGTGAGATTAGTAGAGTGAGTGAGGTGTGTGATGGTGGTGGTCGTGGTCCAGGTTGATTAGAAATGACAAACTTGTGCAAGCAAACCCGCAAGTCGTCCGAAGAAACAATGTTATGTTCTCGGCAATCACAACCTTTCCATGGAAAGGTTCTCAACTTGGGGAACCAGTTTTGGCCACTTCCTTCTTGTTTCCTTCCCTTGAAAGGGAGGAGAGAAAAGTGGAACACAAGCTCCAGCAACAACCTTGAGTTGCCAAGCTAGGAGGCTACTCCTAATCGGTTCATGGAACCGAGCACTTACCTTGGAAAGGTGGTGGAAAACTCCCTCGATTTCCTCTTAGAAAATATGCGGATACTCATTAACTTTGCCAACCAAAATACACACACCAATGCTATGCTTATATAGGCCTAGGATGGAGGGTTTTAGGGCTGTGCTTTGGTCTTCAAAACTTGGTGCAAAGAAGCTTGTAACCGGCTCCAAAATGTTGTAGTGTGCGGCCGAGATGATGGCAGCCAAGAGGTTGATCAATGGCTTGCTGAATGCCATGTCATGGATCCATGTTTCTTCCAAAAAAGGTAAAGGGGACAAGCATCTCAAATGGCAGCCCAATGGTGTGGCCAAATTGGGTAAAGTTGGCCACCACTTGGGGCACTTCCTCCTTGGCGCGCTTGCGGCCGAGAGTTGCATATCTTGCATGCCCGTTGCTTCTTCAAGTTAAACCAATCCTGAAACCCTTTCCATCATCTATCCTAACCATTCAATCTAATCCTAAATGCCTAATGCATGCATATAATAATAAGTTAAACAAGAACGCCAATGTTTGCCCAATAAGTTCAAAATAAAACATTACATAAAAGTTGGCTCTGGAAGACAAATTCCCTTAAGAGCTTCATGATCTTTAAGGGTGGCTTCCCATGCAAGGATGTGTCTCGGTTGCTCCATGTCTTGAGCCTCCACTTCCCACCTTAAGCTTGCAACTTCCGGCTCTATTGAATCATAACCTGCACAAGAATCAAATGTGTGAGAATGTAGGTTAATTAAAGTGTGTGCTTGGACTTGAGATCGTGTGACGGGCCTATGAGGCACATCATCCTCCCCAGGTGACCTTGGATTTGACCTCAAATTCGATAATTTTGGGTCCTGGAACTGATCTTCATCGCCTTTATAGGGTGATAAATGTTGGACGTTAAAAGTCGCGGATACTCCATATTCACCTGGCAATTCGATTTTGTAGGCGTTATCATTGATCCTCTCAAGTACTTTAAATGGTCCATCCGCACGAGGTAGAAGTTTAGACTTTCTCTTATCAGGAAATCTTTCCTTCCGGAGGTGCAACCATACTAAGTCTCCTGCACGGAAAATGACTTCTTTACAACCTTTGTTCACGTGCTTGGCTACACTCTCATTTCTCTTTTTAATGGCCTTTCGCACAGTTTCGTGCAACTTCTTAATTTGTTCGGCCTTATTTGCACCTGATGGGTTGGCTAAGTCCTTAGTAGGTAAAGGGATAAGGTCCAACGGTGTAAATGGATTAAACCCATAGGCAACCTCAAAGGGCGTTTTCTTAGTAGTGGAATGAAGGGTGCGGTTGTAGGAAAATTCCAAGCCTGGAAGTATGATGTCCCAGTTAGACAATTTCTTGCCTACAACACTGCGTAAGAGGGAGCCTAGAGTCCTGTTAACAACTTCCGTTTGCCCATCAGTTTGGGGATAAAAAGAAGTGTTGAAGCACCACTTAGTCCTCAACCTTCTCCATAAAGTGGTCGAGAAGGCGCTTAAAAACTTAGTGTCTCTATCTGACACTATTGAGTGTGGGATGCCATGCAGGCAAACAATCTCCTTGAAAAATAGGTCGGCGGTTAAAGTAGAGTCATCTGTCTTGGCACAAGGAATAAAGTGTGCCATTTTAGAAAATTTATCCACGACCACCATGATGGAATCCTTAGCTCGGGCGGTCCGTGGTAGTCCTAAGACAAAGTCCATACTGACTGCAATCCAGGGGTGTGCAGGGACGGGTAAGGGCATGTACAAGCCTTGGGGTAGAACTCTACTTTTGGCTTTCTTGCAAACTGTGCACGTCTCTACCAGGCGATGCACATCTTTCATCATGTCGGGCCAAAAGAAATGTTCCTTTAACATATCGAGGGTCTTCTTTTCCCCGAAATGATTGGCTAAGCCCCCACAATGAGCTTCTTTCACAAGGCACCGTCGTAAGCTTCTTTGAGGGACGCACAATTTGCCTATTTTTACCAAATAACCATCCATGAGGCAATAATCTCCTTCAACCTTGTCTAGGCATCGGGCGTAATGAGGTCCAAAGTCGGGGTCAGAGGCGTAGCTATCCTTAATCCATTCGAATCCAAAAAATCTTACTGCTAGCTCGGTGAAAAGGATTCGCTTCCTAGATAGGGCGTCTGCTACTACATTATTTTCTCCCTTGAGATACTTAAGGGTATAGGGAAACCTCTCTAAAAATTCTGCCCATTTTGCATGTCTTTTGTTCAGCTTATGTTGGCTCTTAATGTGTCGTAAGGCTTGATGATCAGTGTTGATAACGAATTCCCTCGATAGGAGATAATGTTGCCAGTGCTCTAATGCTCGTATAACTGCGTAAAATTCTTTATCATACGAAGAATAATTGAGCAAGGCTCTTTTCATCTTTTCACTGAAATATGCGATGAGTCGTTGGTCTTGCATAAGTACTGCTCCTATTCCAACTCCTGACGCATCACTTTTGACTTCGAATACCTTGTTGAAATCAGGAAGAGCAAGTACGGGGGAATGACATAACTTCTCCTTAATTAACGTAAAGCTTTTTTGGCAATTCGGGGTCCAAGTAAACTCTTTCCCTTTCTTAGTGCAGTCTGTAAGGGGTGCAGCTATTGAGCTAAAATTCTGGATAAATCTTCTATAAAAGGAGGCTAGCCCATGGAAACTTTGCACTTCCAATATAGAATTGGGTGTGGGTCAGTCCTTAATGGCTTTGATTTTATCCTTGTCGGCTTCCATACCATTTTTGGAGATTATAAAGCCTAAGAAATAAACCTTGTCCTGGGCAAAGGAGCACTTGCTAAGCTTGCCAAATAATTTGGCTTTCCTAAGGGTATGGAAAAGGGTACTATAGTGGTTAAGGTGTTGTGGAAGGTCCGTGCTATACACTAGTATGTCGTCAAAGTAGACAACGATGAACTTACCAAGGTATTCTTTGAGTACATGGTGCATGAGTCGCATGAACGTGCTTGGGGCGTTAGAAAGCCCGAAAGGCATGACCATCCCTTCAAACAGGCCATACTTGGTTTTAAACGTGGTCTTCCACTCATCTCCTTCCTTCATGCATATCTGATGATAACCACTCTTAAGGTCCACTTTTGAAAAGATTGAGGCTCCACTGAGCTCATCTAACATGTCTTCGAGCCTAGGGATGGGAAATCTATATTTGACTGTGATGTGGTTTACGGCTCGGCTATCGACACACATCCTCATGGTGCCGTCTTTCTTAGGGACTAATAGTGAGGGAACTGCACAGGGGCTCATGCACTCTCTTATGTAGCCTTTATCCAATAATTCTTGCACCTGTTCTTGCAGTTTGTTGGTCTCTTCAGGGTTCATTCGATAGGCTGGTCGATTAGGTAGGGCAGCTCCAGGTTAGAGATCAATTTGGTGTTCTATGCCACGTAGGGGTGGCAATCCTTTAGGTAAGTCTTCGGGAAACACGACTTGGCACTGATGTAGTAGGGTTTTAATGGGGTGAGGTATGTCTCCTAACTCCATCACTCTATCTCGGTATAATATCAAAATCATGGGATCCCCTCTAAGTACGGATGCTTCTACTTCAGCCTTAGTCATGAAAAGATTTGCTTTGTTCTTTTCTTCTCTTTTAATAGCTTCATCCTTAGCTATCTGCTCAAGGGTCATAGGTGCTAACTTAAAAGCTTTACCTTCGAATTTGAGGGAATAATAGTTGGAATGTCCATCGTGGTTCACTTTTCGATCAAATTGTCACGGTCGGCCTAAAAGCAAATGACTCGCACTCATAGGCACAACATCGCAACGAACCGAGCCCTTGTACTTGCCTAAAGCAAACTCAACTCTTACTTGCTTAGTAACTTTAACATCGTCTCTATCATCTAACCATTTAAGCTTATAGGGGTGGGGGAGAGCACTAGTCTCTAACCCTAACTTCGTCACTAAGTCTTTGGAGGCTACGTTCGCACAACTTCCTCCATCAATAATGAGAAAACACAACTTATCCTTGATGAGGCATTTACTATGGAAGATGTTCTCACGCTGGCAATCCTCTCCAGAACTCTTGGTTATAAGAACTCGTCTTCTCACCATAAGTAAAGGGCCATCGGGGGCATGAATAACGTCTTCTATCGAATCACTCTCGTCCTCATCCTCTCCTACTTCTTCTACTTCCTCTTCGCACTCATCTTCACTTACAAACTCACCGGTGTCTTCCTTAATGATCATGACACGACGGTTCAGGCATTGGGCCATAAAATGACCTATGCCGTGACACTTGTAACACTTGAGGTCGCGTGCTCTTTGTCCAGTGGGGTTGTCTCTTGTAGGCTTGGCCTCTGATCCTTTAGGGTTTATTGGTTTACTAGTTGATTCTTTGGGAGGCCAATGTCTTTGAAAAGGCTTTTTCCAATCAGCCTTGGTCACGGGTTTGTTAGCCTCAGGTGGCTTAGGGGTGTACTTGGGGAGTTGGTTAATCTTAAATGATTGGGTGGCTTTCCTTTTCCTTTTGAGTTGGCGTTCGACTTTTAGGGCCATCTGAACTACTATGTCCATAGAGTCTATGGGATGCAATTCTACGGCGTCAGCAATGTGAGAATTTAAGCCATGGATAAACCTAGCTATGGTTTGTTCTTCGGGTTCTTCTAGTTCTCCTTTAATTTTGAGAGTCTCGAACTCTGTAAGGTACTCTTCTACGGTTAGACTTCCTTGCTTGAGGTTATGTATTTGCATAATCAATTCTTATCTGTAATGACTAGGGACAAATCTCTTCGTCATGATAGATTTCATCTTTCTCCAAGTATCAATAGAGTGAAATCCCGTCCGCGCTCGTTGTGTCCTTACATTAGACCACCAGAGTAAGGCATAGCCGGTAAACTCTACAGAAACCAACTGAATCTTGACTTTGTCGGAGTAGTTATAACAATCAAAAATTCTCTCAACCTTCTCTAACCATTCTAGAAAAATTGTCCCGTCGCATGTTCCATTAAAGGAGGGGATCTGGATCTTAATGTTTCAGAGGTCGTCACGGTCCCTATGTCGGTATTGTCTAAACTCATCATGATTCCTACGAATTGGTAGGCAAAAGTTTTCTTCTTCATCCAAAGTCCACTCATCATCCTCATCATAGTCATAGTTAGGGTGTCTATCCCTAGAATGTTCAATCTCAACTTCATCATCTAAGGGATCTTGGTCTCTAACTCGTCTCCTAAGATTGTCATGTCGTCTCCTAGGTATAATGTCTTGGGACGAATCTCTACGGTGGGTAGGATGACGTCCACTCATAACTTGTTCAAATTTTAGGTTCATATCATGAAGTTGTTTACTTAGGGTTCCAACCATTCCACTTAAACCATTTAGTTGACCATGCATACTTGACTCTCCCTCTTGTTGGGTGTGAGTCTCCTTTTGGGGAATGTCCTTGCCCCGGCTCGGTGGATTGGGTTTTGGGATCATATTTGAGTTAGGGCCAATTTGGAATCCACTTCTTGTTTTCATGTTTAAGTCTTAGGAAAGGGAACTTCAATCATATTTGAACCTTAGGTCTTAGAACATTAGGAACGGTAACCTAACTAGGGTAATTGATGTATTCTCCTTTTAGCTTTGTTTCTAACTTTTGTTTTGTTTTGTTTTGTTATTTGGTGTTTTTTTTTTTTGGTGAAAAACTAGTAAGCAAGACAAATACTATAAGCAAAAAGGAAAGGAAATCATGCAATTTAGATTAATTTGTCAAGATAAAATAATGCTACCTACTCTCGGATGTGTGACAATTCACTAAAAAAAATGAGACACTAGTTTTATCCTCGGTTTGCTTCACGGATTGTAACAACAATGGAGCAGCAATTAAAGCATCTAATTAGGTTTAACATGCAGCCAAATTTCGTGCCTTGGAACAACTCTCAGGCATGCACAAAGTGCTCCCAACTATCAACATCAAACTTGCAATTTTTGTGCACACAAAACTGTTTTTTGCAAAAGTATGTTTTTCTTTAACCAAAACAGCATCTATTTGAATTTTAAACCACAACAAACTGAAAAAAGGTACATGCTTCAGCTACATAACATGCTAACTTAAGTTTAAAGAGTCATAGGCTCGGTCTTGTGCAAAAAAAAACAGATCACAACATCAAGATATAGCATACTATTCTCGGCAATGCAAAAATAGAAAGTTCGTGCTATTGTGTCTCGGATTTTAGGCAAACTTTAACCGAATCAGATGCAACATTTGACAAGCCTAACATTCATTCTTAGCAAAGGATATAAGCATCAATAAGCATAAAAATATTCATTTAAATCAAGCTGCAAGTTTCTGTTATTAGTCCGCACAAACAAGTTGTCAAAGAAAAGCTAAACTTGAAACATGCGGTTTTCTAACAAAGTGCATTAAACATTTTAAACCAATGCAACCATCAAGCTAATCATATGATTTTAAAGTTAAACATGCATGCTTAAGTACTTAACAAGACATGTAAGGTGCTGGAAATATTAAAACACAGCAAGAAAAAGTGTTGCACCCGAAATAGCAAAGAAGACAACAAGTACTAAAGTGGTTAGCATTTGTTTAACCAAAAGGGGAAGGAAATTGCAGCCACAAAATTGAAGTCTAAGGGCTGATATTTCTTCATGATTAGATGTCTAACAACTCAAGAAACATGCTGGAGATGATTTTAGCTTAAAGGAAATCGGAAATAAAACAAAGAAACAGCAAGCACATCAATAACCCGAATAGGTGAGCAATGAAACCCGATTTTAGGTCTTAAGGTGCAGCTATCCAAATGAGTTTGGAAAACCAAACTAACTTGATTTCTAGCACTCCACGGGGCCCTCCTACGCTTTGATACCAAATGTTGCGGCTAAGCCCCTGCTCAGTCACTAGAATGCACGAAAGGATCGGTTAGGCCCTCGGATCTCGGCCAAGCCGAGAAACCCTTGAGAAAAACAACAAAATAAATGACCAAATGTGCTTGAAATGAAATGAAATTTGGTGTGAGATTAGTAGAGTGAGTGAGGTGTGTGATAGTGGTGGTCGTGGTCCAGGTTGATTGGAAATGACAAACTTGTGCAAGCAAACCCGCAAGTCGGCCGAAGAAACAATGTTAGGGCTGTGCTTTGGTCTTCAAAACTTGGTGCAAAGAAGCTTGTAACCGGCTCCAAAATGTTGTAGTGTGCGGCCGAGATGATGGCAGCCAAGAGGTTGATCAATGGCTTGCTGAATGCCATGTCATGGATCCATGTTTCTTCCACAAAAGGTAAAGAGGACAAGCATCTCAAATGGCAGCCCAATGGTGTGGCCAAATCGGGTAAAGTTGGCCTCCACTTGCGGCACTTCCTCCTTGGCGCGTTTGCGGCCGAGAGTGGCATGTCTTGCATGCCCGATTGCTTCTTCAAGTTAAACCAATCCCGAAACCCTTTTCATCATCTATCCTAACCATTCAATCTAATGCTAAATGCCTAATGCATGCATATAATAATAAGTTAAACAAGAAGGCCAATGTTTGCCCAATAAGTTCAAAATAAAACATTACATAAAAGTTGGCTCGGGAAGACAAATTCCCTTAAGAGCTTCATGATCTTTAAGGGTGGCTTCCCATGCAAGGATGTGTCTCGCTTGCTCCATGTCTTGAGCCTCCACTTCCCACCTTAAGCTTGCAACTTCCGGCTCCATTGAATCATAACCTGCACAAGAATCAAATGTGTGAGAATGTAGGTTAATTAAAGTGTGTGCTTGGACTTGAGATCGTATGACGGGCCTATGGGGCACATCAAGTGTCCTCCTCAGCCACCAAGTGATCTGCGCATCCGCTGCGCCCAATGCCTGCCGAACTGCTCTAGCCCAGCACGCCCATCTGCTAAGTGGTCTGCTCACTCGACCCACTGGTGTCCTCCTCGGCCACCAAGTGCTATGGGCATCCGCTGCGCCCAATGGTGCTGAACAGCTCCTGCCCAGCACGCCGTTCTGTCAAGTGCCAGCCCACTTGACCCACTTAGCACCACCCTCCGCCACCAAGTGTTGCACGCATCTCCCATAATGCGCGCGCCGCCCATCATGCGTCTATGGGTGTGACAGTTGGCCCCTATCCTACCATCGAAAGTTGATAGGGCAGAAATTTGAATGATGCGTCGCTGGCACAAAGGTCGTGCGATCCGTCAAGTTATCATGAATCATCAGAGCAATGGGCTAGGCCATGTCGACCTTTTATCTAATAAATGCATCCCTTCATGAAGTCGGGGTTTGTTGTACGTATTAGCTCTAGAATTACTACGGTTATCCGAGTAGCAAGTACCATCAAACAAACTATAACTGATTTAATGAGCCATTCGCAGTTTCACAGTTTGAATTAGTTCATACTTACACATGCATGGCTTAATCTTTGAGACAAGCACATGACTACTAGCAGGATCAACCAGGTAGCATTCCTTCCATGCGTCTGGATTACGTCCTTGGCTGCAGTCGCCGAAAGCGACAACAACAAACAAGGCAAGCAATCACAGTCGTTCCCAATGCAACGTGGGTCGTCATTCTCGACGCTCTCAAATTAAGAGGGCGAGAACAAATGTAACACCCCGAGAACCCACACGTCCCCGGTGCG
>JAJTVC010000143.1:0-23821 GCA_022433055.1 Begonia peltatifolia | reverse complement strand
CGCATGACGGCCCAGCCGGCCCACCCCTCGAGTAGGATCCGCGACTGGTGAAGCACCGGCCCACACACTAGCGGGATCCGCGGTACCACCGCCACACGTCTCACCTCATACATCAAAGCATGCTAAAAATCAATTTCGTTCCCGTTTTAAAAAAAATATGATGCATGTCACACAATACGCACACACACCGCAATCAATCACATAAACACTAAAGTTCTACAGTGTAGGCCCACTTGGGCAAAACACATGCATGCACTACTTACCTGGCGTCCTAAGCTCACTCGATACACAGCTTCGCCAACAGGAAGCCTCAACCTAAAACACAACCAATTCTCATCAGTATTTCTCCCAACATTTACCAATTAGCTAAAAATAACCTTATCTAACTACACTCATTAAATTCCAACTAAAACTGTCCATTGGTTTGGTTTAGCCGAATACCAGCTCAACGTTCGGATGCGCATAACTTTTGCGTCCGTCAACGGAATCAAACGATTCAAGTGGCTAAACGTTCCCTTAGGAACCTAGTTTAACATCCCAAGACGAATTTTAAATCGGTAGGCCGCAGATAGGCAAAAAACGCCAATAACCGAATCTGCAATTTTATTAAAATTTCACATTTTCTCTTCCCTTCAACCAAAACTCACTCTCAACTAGTTATATGCATCAAAATGGCTATGCTACTCTCACACGTCGAATTTTCCACGAAAGACGGTCACTAATTTGACTTAAACCAAAATCTCGCATAAACTTCCGACGCGCATAACGTTTTCGTCGGATATCGGAATCGAACGATTCCAGCAGCCACACGTTCCTCTAACAACCTATTTTTAACCCGCAAAACAGAATTTAAAACGATTAACCAAAACTCAGCCAAAATGGCCAAAAACAGAATCTGTTTTTTATATGAAAATGTGAAATTCAACCTTAACCCGAACATTTCCAAATTTCTCCGCCAATCCATCACATTCTAACCTATTAAACATGAACTAGCTAAAATCGAAGGCCTCCAATTCAGAAAACAAAGTTTTGAAAATCACAGCCCCTCGGTTTATCCTCCCCCCCCTCTCTCGGCCACCGATGCTCCCCACCACTCTTAACTCCACAATTGTCGACAATTCCCGCCACCAATTGGTCGAACAGGAGAGCAGCATCACGCCCTGTTCCCCTCGACCAATAGAATAGACAGAAGAAAAACAGGGAGGGCTCCGAGCTCTCGGCCCTGTGCCTTGTGCCCTGCTGCCCCCCGATCACGCGGCACATACACGCCGCTTACACCAACCCCACGTTCGGCTTAGCCTTCAGAAAACTAGTGGGAATGCGGCCATAAATTCTAACAAGCAAATTCAGAGCAAGGAAGGGAAACGTACCTTCAGTATTAAGCTCGAGAAACCGAACTCAATCCCCTCCCACCGCAGTCCTCTCGGCGAACTAGCGTTCGATTCTTCTCCGTCGTCGGTGTCGACAGACCACCGGCTCTCTCTCTCTCGGCTACCCGCGCTCCCCCTCTCGGTTTCGCTCCCTCTCGGCCGCGCACAACACAGGGTGGAATGGCTTCCACCCGAAGCCATTCCACCTGTTATGTTTTTTTTTTTTTTTTTTTTTTTTAAATTAATTACAGATTACAAAAATGCCCCCACGTACTTCAATCGTCCGAAATTTCGTAACTTCCCGACCTCCCGGCTTTAAATTCTGAAAACCAATCGCAAAAGTAGGCCTCGAGCCTATAATTTAAATCTTTCCCGTTGAAATATTTCTCAAAACTCCGATCGGGATTAAACTAAAAATTCCAGAAATAAAAATATAAATTCGAAATTCCCGGGTTATTACACAACCACTCTCTGAAAAAATCTTCTAGGCTGCTCCTTAGGCGGCTCTCTGTAACTGGGCAGCTTCATTCTAGCCTACTCAATGTCTAGAGCCTTCGCCACCACATCCTTGTAAGGCACCCCTCGCGTTCCAGCTATACGTATACCCATATATACATCAGGTTTCAGGCCTTGCACAAACTGGTGTACCTTGTTCTCATCTAGCCTCACCAAATGCCCTGCAAATGGCGACAGCGTCTCGAACTATCTCACGTACTAAGCCACTGTGTCTGTCTTCCTCAACTGCGCAAACTCCAACCTCTTACGAGTTCTGATAGCATGGCTTTAATACTTACCGAAAGACATAGTCTTAAACTCTTCCCAGTTCACGACCCTCACGTCTCTCATGGTCCTAACTGGGTCCCACCAATGGCGAGCATCGTTGGCCAAATAGAATGCCGCACTGGTTACCCTGTCATGATCATCTACCTTGACATAGTCCATCATACTCTCCAAGCTCCGTATCCACTCCTTAGCATTGAGAGGATCCGGAGATGACCCGTCAAAAATCGGGGATCTAAGTCTGTGCAACCTGTCATCCCCTCTGTCAGACGAATGCTGGGCGCTAGACTGACCCTGGTCGTCCCTGCTCATAAATCTCTCCAACTACTGAGACTGACGATGGACTAACTCGGTAACCTGCCGGATGGTATCATCCATGTTGCCAACAGCTCTAGGAGGCACCTCTCGTCGTGGCCGTCCTCTACCTCTACCTCTCGCCTCTCCTGACATTTTCTACCTTTAACATATACATATCTCACATTAGTACTACAATAAATTAAAATCTAAACACTTACAGTTGGTGGAATGCTCCCGTGCAGCGGCTGGCGGTGTAAGGTAATCCTCTGAACGACGTCAACCCCGTGGCTCTGATACCATAACTGTAACACCCCGAGAAACCCCGCGTTCTCGGTGCGCTACAGTGCATCTACACACTACACACACACACTAACACTTGACATAACTAACTCAATTCAATACCCTTTTCGTTTTCAAATCATTTTCAAAAGAACATTTGTGAGTATGAAAATTTTTTCGACTCCCAACCTCTCTCCTAAAATTTTGGTAGAGTAACGGCTAAAAACTGACTATCCCAAAATTTAAACCCTGCACACAATTCACCATAATCCAACAATGTTTATCTATCCATCATCCAGAGAAATCACCATAACCGAATCAGAGTAAGAAGACAACAAGAACCCATGAAATACAAATAAAGAAAGTCCCCCAAAACACTACAACCCCTCTATACAATCTCAAAAGATCAATGTCTATACAACCCCGCTATTTACAGAAATACCCAACATGAAATGATAAATCCACTATCACCTACCACCACCACGGGTCAGGTCGCCCTAACAAAAATACGCCATCCGGTGCCTCGGGGTGCACGCCGCCAAACATCCTACGCCTCTGGACTAGGCTCACTAGTACTATCGTCAGCACCTACACCACATAACACACAACATAAGCCTAACGCTCAGTAAGTAATACGATATGAAAGTACAAGCCGACAATGCAATCCTATCACATGCAGTCTCTACACACACTCATGTTGTCACATCTGTGATGCGTAGTGCGGCCGCACAAGGGTAAGGAGGAACCTCACGCCACCCTATACCCTGACACGTCGCCACCGTCCTGGACTCCCCAGCAACGAGGCCCACAAGCTACACACACGCATCACCACACGGCAACCACATCAGGGTAAGGGTGTTTCTCGCACCACTCTACACCCTGACACGTCGCCCCCGTCCCAACTTCCCCAGCACAGGGTCACAGTTGCCACACACACACGTTTCGCGACAGCCCAGCCGTCCCACCCCTCGAGTAGGATCCGCGACTGGTGTTGCACCGGCCCACACACTACTAGGATCCGCGGTACCACTGCCCATATCCTCACCGTCAACACATTCACGCCGCATGACGGCCCAGCCGGCCCACCCCTCGAGTAGGATCCGCGACTGGTGAAGTACCGGCCCACACACTAGCGGGATCCGCGGTACCACCGCCACACGTCTCACCTTATACATCAAAACATGCTAAAAATTATTTTTGTTCCCATTTTCTTAAAAATATGATGCATGTCAAACAATACACACGCACACCACAATCAATCACATAAACGCTAAAGTTCTACAGCGTAGGCCCACTTGGGCGAAACACATGCATGCACTACTTACCTGGCGTCCTTAGCTATTCGATCCAACCCGATCGATTCTGTTTTCCTGAAATTCTAAAACATAAAGTTATAAGTTATCATTCACGATTTACAATTCTAATTCACAACCACCACATATACCAAATCCACAAATTTCTATTTTTAAACACTAGATAAACAACCACAAGATCATCAAGCGTAACTCTATGCACTTAACTTCCAAATCAGCAACTAAGCTAACCTATTCTCTTAACATCCATCAACCAACATGAACACCACATAATATCCAATATCCAAACATAATAGAACTCAAAACATGTGCATATAACCTCTATCTCCAAACACCCATCATTCTATAATGCACAATCTAAAAAAATTGAAATCTAATTCAAATAATTATCCCAAGGGTAGGTCATCATCCACACAACCTCAATCAACCACCCTAACAATTTAACACTTCAATTAATTTCAACCAAATAACTCAATATCAAGGAATTAAAATTGAAACTATCTCAACTCAACTTTCAAAATTTGTAATAAATCGTGTCCAACTTCAAATATTCACAACAAATTGAATATAAGTTTGAATTCAATGATTTAAAATGCTAAGGGCTCCTAAACGAGTCTATTTCAACATGGTAAAATCCATTTGACAAAAAAATGAACTCAATTAATAGCAGAAAATCAAAAATCAAATCTGCCCAGAAATCGTTTCACAGTTTTTCATTCCACTTTGAAAATTCATGTCAAATCGTATATTTGGCCAAATTTGATGATTCGACATGTTTTAGAAACCTTATAAGGTATAGTTTATGCTGGTGAAATCCATTTTTCAAAATCAACGCATAAGCGATGGAAGAAAAATCAAAACCGAACTGTCAGCTGAAATTTTCCAGTTTTTGCACAATAACTTCTAAAATTCATAACTCATTCAATCCTAACCCGATTTCAACGATTCAAGATGCTACATAACCCTAATTATGTCCACTTTGACGTGGCTTCATCCATTTGCCAAAAACCAGACTCGATGAATAGCAGAAATTCAAAAAACCGCAGCTGCCCAAAACCTCTTCACAGATTTTTTTATCAAACTTAGAAAAATCATATCTTCCTTTACGATCATCGAAACAACTCGATTCCAAGGCCAAAAGTTTCCTTAAAGTATCGTATTAAACATACTATAACAATTTTTAAAATGAACAACCGGAGCTCAGGTGAAAAATACCAAAACCAAGTTGCCCAATCCGAAACCCTAGACTTTTATTGGCGAAAACCAGGAAAGAAAGAGAACACTTACTGAAATCGAAGAGAGGGCCGTTTTCCGTGGGGGACGGAGAAGAAAGATGAAGAGGAGAGGAAGCTGCGTTCTTCGGCGGAGGAAAAATTGATAAGCTGGTTCTTCTTTTGTGCAAGACTAAGAGGAAAATGAAAAAAGAAAGGGGGAGGAAAAATAAAATACAGAGAACTCACGCGGGGGAGAGAAGAAACAAGAAAGAGAGAGGGGAGAGAGGGAATGCTGCGGGGAGGAGAGGGGAAGGGAAATGTATCAACAGGGGTTTTTTTTTTTATATAATATAAATAATAATAATAATAATAAAATCTAATTACTAAATCGCCCTTAACCTCTAATTTTTTTGTTAAACGGTCAATCAGTTTGCTTGCAGTTAGAATTTTATAATTTTTTCTTTTCCATTAGCTTCAAAATAATCTTTTACTTAACAGTATAAATTTTCCTCTCTTGATTCCGACTAAAACTCTGCCGTCTATCAATACGTAAATCCAAAAATTATTTTAACAAAAAAATTTCAAGGTGTTACAAAATTTAACATAACAAAACACCTTATGGTGTTTTTCCCCTCTTCTTCTTCTTCTTCTTCTTCTTTTTCATCTTCTCTCGCACGGGAAGCTCGGCATTTCCCTTTCAGCAACCTACGGTCAATCGTTTCTCCCTTCGTTTTTCGAATTTTTTATAAGTTTTAGTTAGTTCTTGGTAGATAGTTATTGTTTTAGTTATTTTGAGTGGTAAAAGTGGAGTTAGAGAGAGTTTTGGGTGAGCCCTAGGAGGGAGATATGAAATTTGGAGGTTATAGCCGATTTGTATTCGCGTGTTGGTGTTTAAGCTAGGAATAAAAGTAGATTATGAATTTTTATGGAGAAGATTGAGTATGTAGATAACCGAACAACTCGGGTTATGCGGTAGGTGTGGGATTAAAAAATTTGTGAAATCATTAGAAAGTAGACGTCTTGTGGAGTCTGTGGCATTTTGAATCGTTCAAATCGGATGAGTATTGGAGAAGTTATGCGATTCTGAATTTGGTCGGAAATTGTATAGGATTTTGGGTTAGTTGGATTAGTCGTGAGAGTGTTGCTTCCTTTAGAGTTTTATGAATTGGAAGGAAAAGTAGAGCTGATAAATGTGTGATTTTATAGGTTCTCCAGTTAGCGACCAGTGCACGAGTGCTAAGGAAGCCAGGTAAGTAATGTAGTAGGAGTTTTACCTTCGGGCCTACATCACAGTTCCGTAGGATGCATTGCACGTTTATTTTATGTTACGCTTTCATGGTTGTGCATCATTGTTTTAAAGTAGGAAACAAGACGAAAATGAATTTCCATGTATTTATGAAATGAAAACAGTAAGATGAGAGTAGTGCAGAATGAAATTGAGAAGATACGTAAGTAGATAATGAAGGAGGGGTTGAGTGGCATGGTCCAATTGTAACGCCCTGAGAACCCACACGTTCCTGGTGTGCTATAGTACGTCTACACACTATAACATACAGAGACTCAACACAATTAATTCAATTTAATACCACTTTCGTTTTCAAATCATATTCAAAAAAACATTTGTGAGTATATAAAAAAATTCGACTCGATTCGAAAACAACTCGTGCCTCGAAGAGGGAACACGAAATCCTCAATATAAAAATTACGTAGCGGAAAAGAAAACAATTTAACATAGTTTTAAAATAAAATGACAAGACTCGAAATCCTAGGAAAGAGTCCAATATACCCCTTGAACTACACAAATTTGGTGCCGCACACCCCCGCCCTCACTTCGACACCCTACGCGCACCCTCACGGTACTGCGCGTGCCAACTCAACATCACCACGGCACGCGCACGCTCACGGTGCCACGTGCCCCACGCACCCTGCTTTCGTACCACATGTCCGCACGCACGCCCTCACCGGACGCTGCACGACTCGTGAGCACCCGCAGGGCCGTGTGCCCCGTGCACCTGCGACAACGCCGCACTTTCGCTCCCCTCTAAACTTCTCTAACACTCACTGTACACATCACGACCTATTCCATATCCTCTCGACTCCCAACCTCTCTCCCAAAATTTCGGTAGAGTAACGCCTAAAAACTGGCTATCCCAAAATTTAAACCCTGCACACAGTTCACCAGAAGCTAGCAACATTTATCTATCAACCATCCCGAGAATCTCCATAACGAAATAATCAAAGTTTAAAGACAACGAAAATCTATCAACTACAAATGAGGAAAGTCCACAGTATAGGGCATTACCAACCTCCTACATGTAAAACATACGCGTACGTCACAGAAAATCACCCGCATTCCATAAACACCTATACAACCAACGCCTATGCAACGCATCTCATCGACTGTACATCGACACAGCAAAAGAAAATACCCGCAAAAGAATCAAGCCACTGCCTATAATCCCCACAGGTCGGGTCGCCCTAACAAAATCTACCATCCGGTGCTCGGTCACAAGCCGCCAACCGTCCTAAGCCTCAGGACTAGGCTCTCGAGGCTCACCAGCAATATCGTCAGCACCTACACCATAGAACACATATCATAATGCTCAGTAAGTAGTACAATATGAAAGTAGAAGTCGTCAATGCAATCCTATCACATGCAGTCTCTACACTCCCACTCATGTTGTCACATCTGTGAGACATAGTGTAGCCGCATCAGGATAAGGAGGAATTCAACGCCACCCTACACCCTGACACGTTGCCACCGTCCTGGAGTCCCTAGCAACGAGGTCCACAAGCTACACACACGCATCACCACACAGCAACCACATCAGGGTGAGGGTGTATCTTGCGCCACACTACACCCTGACACGTCGACCCCATCCTAGCCTCCCCAGAACGGGGCCACAATTGCCACACACATACGTTTCGCGACAGCCCAGCCGGCCCACCCCTCGAGCGAAATTCGCGACTGTTGTTGCACCGGCCACCACACTAGTAGGATCCGCGGTACCACTGCCCATCACCCTCACCGTCAACGCATTCACGCCGCGTAACGGCCCAGCAGGCCCACTCCTCGAGTGAAATTCGCTGTTGGTTACGCACCGGCCAACACACTAACAGGATCCGCGATACCACCGCCACGTGTCTCACCACTTACTCAAAATATGCTCTAAACAAATTTCGTTCCCATTTTTTTTAAAAAATGATGCATGTCAAACAATATGCACGCACCCCACAATCAATCACATAAATCCTAAAGTTCTGCGGTGTGGGCTCACTTGGGCAAAACGCATGCATGCACAACTTACCTGACGTCCTAAGCTTGCTCGACGCACAGCTTCGCCAAAAATTCCTCAACCTAAAACACAAACAATTCACTCATAAATCTTTACGTCAAAACTCACCAAATAATTTAAAATGACATTCCTTATTTGCACTCATGAAATTCAAACTAAAACGAGTCGCTAACTTCGGACGCGCATAACTTTTGCGTCCGTCAACGGAATGGAACGATTCAAGTGGGTAAACGTTTCCTTAGGAACCTAATTTAACATGCTAAGACAGATTTTAAAACGGTAAGCCATAGCTAGGTGGAAAAACCCCGAAATCAAATCTGCCCCTTTTATTAAATTTCAAATTTTTTGTTTTTCTTCAACCAAAACTCACTCAAATTTGGCTTTAAGCATTGAAAACAGCCATGCCACTGTCACACGTCACGATTCTACGAAAAATGCTTACTAATTTGAGTTGGACCGAAATCCTACATAAATTTCTGACCCGTATAACTTTTGCGTCGGATATTGGAATCGAACGATTCTAGCGGCCATACGTCCCTCTAACAACCTAATTTAAAATGATCAACCGAAGCTGGGCCAAAACGGCCAAAAACAAAAACTATCCCTGTACAAAACAGAGGTCCGACTCTTGATTTCAATTCAAATTTCTCAATTTCTATACACAACTAGGCACATTCCACTCATACACTTCGGCCAAGCTCACCGGAATTGAAAGCAGGCCGAGCACCAAGCTTGGCCAAAACAGTGAAACCGACAGGACTCACCTTCAGTTTCCCCTTCAATTCACGGCACTTCCCCCTTAACATTGCGACCAATTTTCCCAGAAACTAAAGGAGGCCGAGCACTAAGCTCGGCCAAAACAAACCAACACGAAACAGAGCAGAAAAGGGGAAAAGCTTACTGATGGTGTTGTGCAACGCTCAGTCAAAGGAAGGACAGCAGACAGCCGAGCACCTAGTCACCGACGATTTCTCCCATGCCCACGTTTGTCGACCAAAAATTGAAGCTGGGAAATCCCTCCTTCCCGGTATCTCTCTCTCGTGCATCTCCTTTTTGGGTGTCGACAAGCAGCAGTAGCCGAAGGGCTTCCTCCCGAAGCCATTCGGCTGTCATTTATTTTTAATATTATTTTTTTAAAATTAAATTAAATTAAATTACCAAAATGCCCTCACGTGTTTTTATCGTTCATAACTTCGTTCAATTTCGCCCTCTCGACTTTAAACTTTCAAAAACCATCATCAAAACTAGACCCCGAGTTTTGCAATTTAATTTAACCGTTAAAATATTTCTCGAAACTCCAACCGAGATTAAATTAAAAATTTCTGAAATTACATTTAAAAATCTGAAATTTTCTGGGTAATTACGCCTCTGGGAGAGGGGCCATGAGGTATGCCATTCCTTCCCCCGCTTTACATGGTGGCCCTGGTCCTATGAGAGGGATTGCAAGGAGCACCACTTTACTAGGCTAAGGTTGGCTTGGTTCTATGAGAAGGACTGTGAGAGTGGTTGCCTTGGTCTAGTGCGTTAATAAGAACCCAGTAGTAAGAAGATAAAGAAGACGTAAGATAGAGACGAAAACGAAAGGTGACACAAAACTATGGAAACCGCATGTGCTAGAATATGTTTGTTTTCAATATGTATGTATGCATTACTTACTTAGCATTAGGGTAATAGTTGAGTTATGTGATGTAGGTGGCGAAGTAATAGCTAGTGAGTACTCAGTACGAGCCCAGAACTAGGAGGCAGTTGGAGGAGGACGTTCGTGGATGATCCGGCCAGCTGTTAGTGCATTTTGGACGTGATGTTCATAGGCATGGGTATAGGGAGCAGGTAGAGGTGGTTTTGAGTCGTTTTGTAAGTAAAAAAATTATCAGCGTTAGCAGTCATTTTCCTTATGTAAATAATGATTTTAAGTTGATAGAAAAGTACGTGTCGGGTTTTTTTTTGTGTTGAGTTGATATTGATTGGTTTTTGTGAAGGTTTTAAGTTTTTTAAACTGAGTTCTGAGAAGGAAGTGTCGACCGAAGTTCATAGGTGTCGACCGGTCAGTGTAAATTGGAGGGTGAATGTCGACCGTGGGGTTCGACCTGTGCGGGCAGAGAGAAGTGAGGTTTCGACCGGTGACCGTGGTTGTCGACCAGTTAGTTTAAAATTAGTGAGAATGTCGACCCCCGACCTGCGTGGGCAGAGAGGGTCAAAGTGTCGACCTGCAAAAGCATGTGTCGACCACTCTTCTAGCTGAGCATAGAAGTGTCGACCGGTGATTTCTGGTGTCGACCGATGTGTGGACCTAAGGGGACCGAGGTGTCGACTAGCATTTGCCAGTGTCAATCAAAGGAAACTTGAGACGACCAAGGTGTCGACCGGCTTTTATAAGTGTCGAACGGTCTCTGTAGTTCTGTGTTTTAAAATGGTTAAGTCGATTAAACCGATTTCAAACTAGTTTTTTCGCTGCGGTTATTCGTAAATAATTTTTGAGGATGTCGTTTTGAGTTGAGCAACCAAAAGTTTAAATTTTACTCGAGTTACGTCGGGGTGAAGAGCGAGTGCACGGGTTGGCGACCTGAGTCCGAGGACGACTTGGGGGCGTCAAGGATATGGTATCGGAGCAGTGAACGTACAGGAAACAGATAGGTTTTTCGAGGTGTTACAGTTATGTTATCAGAGTTTTTACCTAACCGGAAGTGTGACCGACGATAGTGTCAGGCCCCTATAGGGGGGGGTGGATTGTGAAGGCATGTGGATTTGTCACAATTCCCACACCGCTTGGGAGGAAGTAGAAGGGACAGTCAATCAGTAGTAGTAGGGGATGTTACGGGTGTTAGAGTCAGTGAGTCAAAGCATTCAGAAGAATGCCTAACAGCGCCGATTGCCGCACGACGTACTCCAACAACTGTAATTATTTCGTAGAACCCTCGTCTTTTACTTAGACTTATTAGATGTTATTGTGTATAGGATTTACATTATGGTTAGAAGACTGCGTCGAACGATAGGTGACATGGATGATGCCCTCAAACAGCTTACTGAGTTGGCCAACTGCAATTTTTAGCAACCGGAATGGTTTATGAGTCGAGAGGATCAGGCCCAACTTAGCGCCAATGTTTCTGTAGATTGTAGGGAGAGATCGCCCCAGTAGAAGGACTTGAAGAGGCCAAGTGACAGCTCTAGGATCCAAGGGAGCAACAAGCGGGTAAAGAAGGTTGGGAGGTATCCTCGGTGTCAAGAGTGTTGGAGATATCATCCGGGCGAGTCCAGGTTGATTTCAGGGAGATGTTATAACTGCAATGAAGCCAAACATTTTTCAAGAGATTGCTCAAAACCTATAGTTACTCGATGTTTCAATTGTAACTGGGTGGGTCATATTAGTAGAGATTGCCCAGCCTTGAAGAGGGATTCGACGCGCACAACACCAAGAGTATCCACCATGATCGAGTTGGGCGGGAATGACCAACCAACCGCGGTGTCAGGTACTATATTGATAAATTTTGTACTTGCAAATACCTTGAGTGACTCCAGTGCGACGCACTCGTTCGTTGTATTTGTGGTTAAGTTAGATGCATAGCCCTTTTCATACGTATAAAGGAATTCATGTACCTGATGGCAGTTGCCCAAAGGACTATGTTCTGGAGAGGTTGCGAAGAGAGTCGATGGGGTAGTTAGAGGTTTAAGTAAATCGAAGAGTCATATGCAAGGATAAATTCGATCAATGAGAAGTTGAGGAAATAGAGGATATAGGAGTATGTAGTATAACTTAATTTAGGAATTTAGAGACTATATTTTAGCTATACGACTCGAGGACATAGGAGGGATATACGGTATAGTTCAAGACCTTAAGGAATCAATGGGAGCTTGAGGATAACGTTGTATGGAGTTATATCTAGGGATCATATAGGACCATTACTCCAGGAGATGCCCATCAATGTGAGGACTTGTGACCATCGTAGTGTGACGAAGCCAGTAAGTAGTGAGAATATCGAATATCTTATGATTAAAATTATAATGAGGTGCTTAGTAATAAGAGGGTGTGATGCGCGTCCTAGGTAACCAGTTTTAGAATATGACTGATCAGTTTGAGGGGGAAAGTTCAAGATAAGGAAACGATTTCTTAGATATTTGGTGTTACTCAATGGAGGAAATACTTAAGGATACCAACATTAGGACTTCAGAATTTGAGTACAATTTTGTTCGGAGGAACATAGTAGCAGAGTTAAATTTGCTGATAGAAAATGGATTGACTGTGGAGAGGTGTAGTTTAGAATGATTCAATTGAAGATATGAGAGTTTAATAGTACCTTATCAATAAAGAGGAAAGATGATATTAGAAGTGTCTAGTGCTTGGTGTTGCTCGATCAAGGAGTATAAGAGCTGATTAAAATTATATAAACATAGTTGAGGTATTTGGATGTGAGGTAGAATGATCAGGAGTGGAGGAACATAGAAAATCACAAGGAAGTTAAGGGAATGGAATTGAAATTTTGTACGCTAGTATGTATGTTGAGGAAATGAAATATATATGACTATATCGGAAAACTTAGGAATAAGTTAAGAGTGCAAGTGCATAATTTCTATTAACATTGGTTGGAGATAGACGGATTAAGTGATAAATGTTAGAGGCTTTAATTAAGGAAAATTTATAAGAGCCACGTCAATAAGATGGTAGATTATCGACAAGGATTTTGTGGGAGTTCAGTCTATCCGGTGAAAATCAAGGACTTAGAAATTTAATTAAGGTACTTAGTCGAAACAAACGTGACCCAAGGAGATTTAGAGTAGTATCTTATTAGCGGTGCTAGGTATGAGCTTGAGAATTGATAATTTGGATGAGATATTGTTGAGAGGCTATAGAGAAGGAATTTAGTTAGGTGGTTTTGGAGATTTGAATTGTGGTTAAGTGGATAGAATTACTATTGAGTGAGGCTTGAGGACTTAAGAATTTGAAGAGATTTGGAGCAATAATGTAGCTTAGTCTACAACAAGTTGCAAACAATAAGATTGATGAACGAATTATTAAATGAGAGCGAGAAGAATATTTAAGAGCAATTTAAGGTTACGACGAGTAGCTTAGAACGGTTCGAGTACGAAGTCTTTAAGGATTATCAGAGTAGAGAATTTAGGGTTTGAGTAAATTCTAGCAAAGAGAACTTAGATATGAAGGTAGAATAGAGGACTTAGAGAAGTTGGATTATAACTGGCTAAATTAGTGAACCATGGGGTGTCAAAGTACATGATTGACTTATGAGAGTGGATAATGCTCAATACATAGTAAGGATGAAATTATTCAGATTGAAAGGTAGCAAACGCGGTCATGGGACCAGAGTTGGAGTTCAATATCGGCGAGGAAGTATTTTTGGAGATCTCGCCATTCGAGGGGGTTGTCAGATATGGGATTTTGGAGGAGGCGTTTTGAACGATTTTGGTGATGTATGGTATGTACTATGCATATGAGCATCGCATTGCTCTATACTGAGGGTTTTCGTCGTCATTAGTTGATAGATTTATTTTTATACAAATTATGATCTAGAGAATCATGAGATTGAAATCTTAATAGGAGGAAACATGAAATTAAGATCTTAGTGGGTGAGCTACTAAAGTTTTAGGATATACATGGAAAACCATGAAGAAATGGGATGGAACAAACTTGATGATAAGTAAAATGATCACAAGTTGAACAATGAAGTTGATCATAAGGACGTCTAAGAACTAAAAGCTTAAGGTAGATTTGACGCTGTTAGAAGATAACCTATTATGAGACCATGGATTTAGCAGCGTCAATATCAGGAACTGATCATTATGCAAATTTTGAGGACAAAATTTCTTTTAAGGATGGTGAAATGTAACACCCAGATTTTTTCGTTTAAGTTAATTTTGGACTAACATAATTGTAATTGGTGGAGTATTGATCGGAATTGTGGATGGAGAATTTCTACTCTTAGGTAAAAGATTATTTTGAGGCTAATAGAGGAGATAAAAATTTGAGAATCCATTCGGAATTAGACCGTATAACAGATTTATTAAACGGTTAATGGTTAATGGTAAAATAGTAATTATGATTATTATTATTACTATTAAAGTTAACATAACAAAACCCCTTGTGGTGTTTTTCCCCTCCCCGCACCCAGAAACCTCTTCTTCTTCTCTTCTCCCGCACGGGCAGCTCGGCGTTTCCCTTTCAGCAGTAAACGGTCAATCGTTTCTCCCTTCGTTCTTCAAATTTTTTGTAAGTTTTAGTTAGTTTTTGGTAGATAGTTAGTGGTTTAGTTATTTTAAGCAGTAAAAGTGGAGTTAGAGAGAGTTTGGGTGAGCCTTAGAAGGGAGATACGAAATTTGGAGGTTATAGCCGATTTGTATTCGCGTGTTGGTGTTTAAATTATGAATAAGAGTAGATTATGAGTTTTTATGGAGAAGATTGAGTGTGTAGATAACCGAACAACTCGGGTTACGGAACAGATTCCGTTCGGCAAAGGGGTAGGTGTGAGATTAGGAAATTGGTAAAACTGTTAGAAAGTAGACGTCCTGTGGAGTCCGTGGCATTTTGAATCGTTCAAATCGGATGAGTATTAGAGAAGTTATACGATTTCGAATTTGGTAGGAAATTGTATAGGATTTTGGGTTCGATGGATTAGTCGTGAGAGTGTTGCTTCCTTTAGAGTTTTATGAATTGGAAGGAAAAGCAGAGCTGATAAATGTGTGATTTTATAGGTTCTCCATTTAGCGAGCAGTGCACGATTGCTAAGGAAACCAGGTAAGTAATGTAATAGGAGTTTTGCCTTCAAGCCTACATCATAGTTCCGTAGGATGCATTGCACGTTTATTTTATGTTGCGCTTTCATGGTTGTGCATCATTGTTTTAAAGTAGGAAACGAGACGAAAATAAATTTCCATGTATTTATGAGATGAAAATAGTAAGATAAGAGTAGTGCAGAATGAAATCGAGAAGATACATAAGTAAATAACGAAGGAGGGGTTGAGTGGCATGGTCCTATGAGAGAGGGGCCGTGAGGTATGCAATTCCTTCCCCCACTTTACGTGGTGGCCCTCGTCCTATGAGAGGGATTGCGAGGAGTACCACTTTAGTAGGATAAAGTTGGCTTGGTCCTATGAGAAGGACTGTGAGAGTGGTCACCTTGGTCTAGCGCATAAATAAGAACCCAATAGTAAGAAGATAAAGAAGACGTAAGATAGAGACGAAAACGAAAATAGAGACGAAACTATAGAAACCGCATGTGTTAGGATGTGTTTGTTTTCAATATGGATGTGTGCATTACTTACTTACCGTTAAGCTAATAGTTGAGTTCTGTGATGTAGGTGACAAAATGATAGCCGGTGAGTACTCAGAACGAGCCTAGGACTAGGAGGCGGTTGGAGGAGGACGTTCATGGATAATCCGACCAGCTGTTACTGCATTTTGAACGTGATGTTCATAGGTATGGGTATAGGGAGCGGGTAGAGGTGGTTTTGAGTCGTTTTGTAAGTAAAAGGATTATCAACGTTAGTAGTCATTTTCCTTATGTAAATAATGATTTTGAGTTGATAGAAAAGTACATGTCGGGTTATTTTTTTGTGTTGAGTTGATGTTGATTGGTTTTTGTGAAGTTTTTATGGTTTTTAAACTGAGTTCTTGGAAGGAAGTGTCGACCGAAGTCCATAGGTGTCGACCGGTTAGTGTAAATTGGAGGGTGAGTGTCGACCGCAGGGTTCCACCTGTGAGGGCAGAGAGAAGTGAGGTGTCGACCGGTGACTGTGGTGTCGACCAGTTAATGTAAAATCAGTGAGAGTGTGGACCGCGGGGGTCGACCAGCACAGGCAGAGAGGGTCAAAGTATCGACCATTGAAAGTAGGTGTCGACCACTCTGTAAGCTGAACGTCGAAGTGTTGACCAGTGATTTCTAGTGTCGACCGACAAGAAGAACCGAGGGGAATGCAGTGTCGACCGGTGTTTGCTAGTGTCGACCGATGGAAAACCCGAGACAACGCAGGTGTCGACCGGCATTTGCAGGTGTCAACCGGTCTCTGTATTTCTATGTTTTAAAAAGGTGAAGTCCATTTAAACCGTTTTAAAAGAGTTTTCCGCTGCGAAACCGTGTAAAATATTTTCAAAAACGTCGTTTTAAGTCGAGGAACAAAGGTTTTAAATTTTTACTCCAATTTTCCAAGCGTAGTGAGTGAGTGGTAGAAGTATGGAAACCGGAAATCGTGAAGAGTTTCTGGGGCGTTACATATGGTATCAGAGCTTTTACCCCACCAGAAGTGTGGCTGATGAGGATGTTGGGCCTTTCGGAGGAGGGATGAGATTGTGAAGGCAAGAGAGCCTGTCATAATTTTCACACCGGTTGTTGGGAAGGTAGAGAGAGCGGTTAATAGGTGGGAAGAGGGGATGCTATGAGTGTTAGAGCCACGAGATCAACATTGTTTAGTGAATTACCTAACACTGCCAGCCGCTGCATGGAAGTGCTCCACCAACATAAACTTACTAGATGTCGTGGTGTACAGGATTAGCATCATGGTTAGAGTTACACGTAGAGCTGTAGGTGATATGGATGATGTTGTTAGGTAGCTTACCGAGTTGGTCAACCGCCAGGCTCAACAACTATAACGGTTTATGAATAGAGAAGACCAAGGCCAGTCTAGTGCCTAGACTTCGACGGATCGTGGGGGTGATAGGTTGCTGTAATAACCTAGAAATTTCTGGAATTTAATTATTTTTCTAGTTCAAATTTTCGGAGAAGGTTTTTAGCTGGAAATTTATTTTAGGAAACTTGGAATTTAATTCATAGAAGAATTTTTTTAAAGTCCGGAGGATGCGAATTTAATGAAGTTACGTATGGTTAAAATATGTGAGGGAGATTAGGTCATTTGATTTATTTTAAAAAAATAATAATTTAAACAACCGAATGGCTTCTCTTTGAAGCCATTCGGATGTTGATCGCCAACCCCCGAGAGAGACACCGAGAGAGAGAGAGAGCTGGAGCCGGAGAGCGAGTGGCCGACTATCGACGATAGAGAGAGTCGCGAAAGTGCAGAGAGTTCCGAAGAGGCAAGGGCAGATGTGGTTTGGTCTTCCCGAGCTCAAAACAAAAGGTGAGCCTTGCCCCCTCTATTTCGATTCTACTGAGTGAGCGTGGGAGTTCGGTTGTTTCCAAACTCCTGATTTTTTGAGCTCAGTTTTGTGGTGTTTTAGAAGCTAGTACGTGTGTGCTGGTGCCATCTAGGGGCTTGGTTTTCTACGCCATTTTTGGTTGGGAACAGGTGAGCATTCCTCTATCTCCCCATCTATTTTGGTGGCTGAGGTGTTTGATGGGGGTTGGCTCGGTATAGGTGAACGGTTTGTGGACGAATTTTGAGTAAGTTGGGTGAGAAATACGGAGAATCGAGAGGGGCAAGTTTTGGCTGAGACACCGAGGGTACTTTGTGCTGCCATTTTTTGTTCTCTAATTAGGAACTGTTAATTCTGTTAATGCATGCATAGGTGAGCTAAAATGTGGTTGCATTGTGAGGAAATTAGTGGTTGTGGATTAAAATCGAAAAAGTGGAATGTCCAAGCATAAAACCGGTTCTGTTTTTGGGAGTTTGGACCAAGCTGCGAATACTTGTTTTAAAATCTTTTTCAGTGGGTTAAATTAGGTTGTTAGAGGAACGTTTGGCTGCTGGAATCGTTCGATTCCGATAACCGACGCAAAAGTTATGTGCGTTGCAAGGTGACATCGAGTTTTCATCCGGGTGGGATTAGTGAGCGTTTTTAGTGAAATTGTTACACGTGATGTTAGTGTTGATGATTTTAGTGCGTAAGGTGAGTTTTGAGATGAGTTTTGACGGATTTTGGTTTTCATTTTAGGTCGAGGCATTTTTGGCAAAATTGTGCGTCCGGGAGAGTTTAGGACGCCAGGTAAGTAGTGCATGCATGCGTTTTGCTAAGGTAGGTCTACACCATGGAACATTAAGATTTAGGTGGTTTGATTGTGATATGCGTATTGTTTGATATGCATCATGTTTTTAAAAGGGAACGTAAATTGTTTTTGAGCATACTTGGATTAAGTAGTTGTGAGACGCGTGGCGGTTGTACCGCGGATACTACTCGAGAAGTGGGTCAATACGTAACAAACCGTGGATTCTGCTCGGGGAATGAGCCGGTTGGACAGTCACACTGTGTGTATGTGTTGATGGTGAGGATGATGGACAGTGGAACCACGGATCCTGCTCGAGGAGTGTGCTGGTGCATCACCAGTCGCAGATTCTGCTTGGGGATTGGGCTGCCAGGGCTGTCGTAAAATGTGTGTGTATGGCAACTGTGGCCCCATTGCTGGGGAGTCCGGGCCGGTGGCGACGCATCAGGGTGAAGTGTGGCGCGAGCTTCACCCTCACCATGGTAACTTGCTGTGAGGTAGCGCATGTATCTGGATTGCGGGCCTTGTTGCTGGGGAGTCCAGGGTGCTGACGGCGTGTTAGGTTATAGCGTGGCGAGAGGTTCATCCTCACCTTGGCACGACTGCACGACGTGTCATAAATTGTAACAAAATGAGCGTGTGTACAAACTGCATGTGATAGAATTGCATTGTCGGTTTTACTTTCATATTGCACTACTTGTTAATGATTTGGCTTATGTTGTGTGCTCTATGGTGTAGGTGCTGAGGTTTTCGTTTGTGAGATTCGAGAGCCCAGTCCTGAGCATTAGGGTAGTTGGCGGCGTGTAATTGACCCACCGGATGGTAGATTGTTAGGGCGACCCGACCTGTGGAGATGGTAGGTGGCGGTGAGATTGCTCAGGTTGTTTTCTTTGTGTCAGGATATTTATGTGGTTGGATGATTTCGTATAGTCGTCGATCGTACAGGATTGTATGGAGTGTTTGTGGTGTTTTAGAGACGCATGTATACTTTTATATGTTGGAGCATGGTATTGCTCTATACTATGGTTTTGTTTCCTATGTAGTTGATGTATTTATTATCTTTAAAGTCTGATTTTTATGGCAATCTCCAGATAGTTCTATGGATTGATACTTTTGGAATTTCTGGTGAATTATTTGAAAGTTCAAAATCTTTTTTGGGATAGCCAGTTTTAGGCATTACTCTGCCAAACTTTCAGGAGAGAAGTCGAGAAGTCGAGATGGTAAAGAGTAGGTTGGGGTGCGCACGGTGAGGCGCGAAGAAAGTGGCGGTGCGCGCGAGAGCGTGGCGTGATCACAGGGGCGCAGGGCATGCAGCCCTGGAAGTGCAGGCGGGTCGCGCAGCGTCAGCTAAGGGGGTGCGCGCGAACGCGCATTGTGGAGGCAGCGTGCGTGGGGCACGAGGCACTATGGACATGTGAGTGACGCGGCGGTATCGAGTTGTAGCGTGCGGTGCCAGAAGGACATGCCCACCACATCGAGCCAAGGGTGGGGGCGCGCGGGGCCGATCTAGGTGTCTACGCAGGCCTTGTAGCGCCGTGTTGGGCGAGCGGGAGGCATGCGTCGCTGCTACTGTAGTGCCCACGAGGTGCAGTTGGGCACACAGTGCCGTGTTGGAGGCTTGCAGCGCCGAACCAGAGAGGCGCGCAGGGCGCGAGTCGGTCTCCTATTTTGAAATAGTAACTCTTCTCATTTTTTTGAAAACCGCTTTGAATTTTTCTTTTCCGCTGCATATCTTATACTGAGGATTTACGTGTTCGCTCTTTGGGACGCAAGTTGTTTTCAAATGGAGTCGAAAAATTTTAAACTTATTAATGCTCTTTTGAATATGATTTGAAAATGATGGATTATGCCAGGGTCGACAATCAGGATAGGGTATCCAGTGCGGCATTTCACCTAACCAAGGATGCCTGCTATTGGTGGGATACAGTGACGGCCACGAGAGATGTGAAGATCATGACCTGGGAAGAGTTTAAGGCAATATTCTTTAGTAAGTATTTCAGCCACTCAGTCAGGACCCAGAAGATGGTTTGGTTTGCCCAGTTGAGACAGACGGGTACTGTGGCCAAGTATGTGAGACAGTTTGAGGCGCTGATTCGGTTTGCAGGACATTTGGTGAGCCTAGATGAGAACAAGGTACACCAGTTCGTGTAGGGATTGAAACCAGACGTATATATGGGCATACGAATACCAGTTCGTTGTTATTAGTTGATGGATTTATTCTTAAACAAATTATAATCTAGAGAACCATGAGATTGAAATCTTAATAGAGGAACCACCAAAGTTTTGGAATATAGATAGAAACGAGGAAGTAATTGGATGAGATGAACTTGAGGATATGTAAAATGATCATTAGTTGAAGAATGGAGTTAAACACAATGACGTTAAAGAACTAAGAACTTAGGGTAGACTAAACATCGTTTGAAGAGAATCTGGATATAAATTAGTGAATTTTATAGCGTTAATATTAGGAGTTTATCGCTATGCAAATTTTGAGAACAAAATTTCTTTTAAGAATGGTGGAATGTAACGGCTGTAATTTTCCGTTAAACAATTTTTTGATTTACGGGGCGGCAAACTGCAGAGTTTTAGTTAGAATTGAGGCCGAAAAATTTATACCGTTAAGAAAAAGATTATTTTGGCGCTAATCGACAAAATGAATTTATAAGATTCCGACTGAAAACGGACTGATTGGCCGCTTAACTAATGATTAAAATTTGAGTGCGAAAAGGTAATTAGGATTATATTATTTTGTAAAAAAATAATACAAATAATAAATAAAACAAAGAGAAAGGAGGATCGCATATCCTCTGCCTCTTTGTTTCTTCTCCCCTCTCACCTGCGTGAAGAAAAAGAAGAGAAAGCCCTCCTCTCGGCGATTCCCCTCCAGTGACGTTAAGCCAAGGATTTTTCTCAGTTTTCTACTCCATTTCAACGGTAAGTTAGATTTTTGGTAGTTTATGATTTAGTTTTAGTTAGGGGGTAGAGTTTGATGAGGAAATTGGTGAATAGAGATTTAGGATTTTAGGGTTTGAGTGTTTATTGGTGGTACTATTGATTATTGTGAGTTATTGATGATAAATGCGATGGATTGGTGAGAAAGTGAGCGAGTGGGAGATAGAAACGGAGAATGTAGGATTTTAAGCCCTAAAACAGAACTGTTTTTGAATTTTCGGCCTAGCTACGAACGTTCGTTTTGAAAAAAAATTTAATTTTATATTAAACGAGGTTAGGAGTTGAGCGTTTAGCCGCTGGAATCGAGTTATTCCAATAACCAACGCAAAAAGTTATGCGTGTTGGAAGTTAGATTGATTGTTGGCCAGAAATTGGGTTAGCGAGCCGTTTTAGTACGGCTTTGGTGGATTGAGTTAGTAGTCGTAATTTTAGTACATGGGATGAGTTGTGAGATGAGTTTTAAAGTGAATTTGTTATATGATAGCTTGAGCCCGAGTGTTATGGCCAAGCCACTGCTCGGTCACTAGAATGCACGATGGATCGGTTAGGCCCTCGGATCTCGGCCAAGCCGAGAAACCCTTGAGAAAAACAATAAAATGAACAACCAAATGTGCTTGGAATGAAACGAAATTTGGTGTGAGATTAGTGGAGTGAGTGAGGTGTGTGATGGTGGTTGTCGTGGTCCAAGTTGATTAGAAATGACAAAGTTATGTAAACAAACTCGCAAGTCGGCCGAAGAAACAATGTGATGTTATCGGCAATCACAACCTTTCCATGGAAAAGTTCTCAACTTGGGGAACCGGTTTTGGCCACTTCCTTCTTGTTTTCTTCCCTTGAAAGGGAGGAGAGAAAAGTGGAACACAAGCTCGAGCAACAACCTTGAGTTGCCAAGCTTGGAGGCTACTCCTAATCGGTTCATGGAACCGAGCATTTACCTTGGAAAGGTGATGAAAAACTCCCTCGGTTTCCTCTAGAAAATATGTCGATGCTCATTAACTTTTCCAACCGAAATACACACACCAATGCTATGCTTATATAGGCCTAGGATGGAGGGTTTTAAGGCTGTTCTTTTGGTCTTCAAAACTTGGTGACTTGAAGCTTGAAACCGGCTCCAAATGATGCATTGTGCGGCCGAGATGGTGGCAGCCAAGAGGCGATCAATGGCTTGCTAAATGAATGCTATGTCATGAATCCATGTTTCTTCCCCAAAAGGTAAAAGGGACAAGTATCTCAAGTGGCAGCCCAATGGTGTGGCCAAATCGGGTAAGATTGGCCACCACTTGCGGCACTTCCTCCTTGGCGCGCGCGCGGCCGAGAATGGCATATTTTGCATGCCCAATTGTTGCTTCAAGTTAAGCCAATCCCGAAACCCTTTCCATTATCTATCCTAACCATTCAACCTAATCCTAAATGCCTAATGCATGCACATAATAATAAGTTAAACAAGAAGGCCAATGTTTGCCCAATAAGTTAAAAATAAAATATTACATAAAAGTTGGCTCGGGAAGACAAATTTCCTTAAAAGCTTCATGATCTTAAAGGGGACTGTAGCACCCCGAGAACCCACACGTCCCCGGTGCGCTACAGTGCATCTACACACTACACACACACACTAACACTTGACACAACTAACTCAATTCAATACCCCTTTCGTTTTCAAATCATTTTCAAAAGCACATTTGTGAGTATGAAAATTTTTCGACTCGATTCAAAAAAAACAACTCGCGTCCCGAAGAGGAAACACGAAGTCCTCAACATAAAACTACGTAGCGGAAAAGAAAACCATTTAAAACAATTTGAGATAAAACGGTAAGACTTGAAATCCTAGGAAAGAACCCCGCGCCCCCCACGAACTACCCAGTCCGGTCCCAAGCACTCACGTCCCCACTCCGACACCCCGCGTACACCACCGCGGTGCCACAGGTGCCAACCCAACGTCGCTGTATCTCGCGCACGCTCACAGCGCCGCGTGCCCCACGCACCCTGCCTCTGTACAGCACGTCCGCGCGCACGCCCTCACCCGGCGCCGCATGACCCGTGTGCACCCACAGGGCCGCGTGCCCCGCGCACCTGCGATCACGCCGCACATCCACACTCATATGAACTCCTCTAGCATTCATCATACACACACCTTGACCTATTTCGTATCCTCTCGAACCTCAACCCCTCTCCCGAAATTTCGGCAGAGTACCGCCTAAAAACTGGCTACCCCAAAATTTAACCCTGCACACAATTCACCAAAATCCAACAATATTTACCTATCCATCATCCAGAGAAATCATCCCAACCCAAATCAGAGTAAGAAGGCGACGAAAATCCGTCAAATACAAATGAAGAAAGTCTCCAGTATAGAGAAATAACATACTCTAACATGGAAAATATCCGCGTACGTTACCAAAATCACACGCACTCCATATACACCTATACACTGACGCATAT
>JAJTVC010000119.1:11927-25000 GCA_022433055.1 Begonia peltatifolia | reverse complement strand
TCCCGTCCAACGTTCACTGCATGTGATTAGAGAACAAGGAATCTTTCACCCAACAATGGTCTCTTGTTTGTGCCTCCCCATTTTAGAGGTGCTACATAACGGGTGACACCCCCCCCCCCCCCCCCCAACAAAGAATGGAGGGGCATTTCGAGATAGCGTTGTTCTCCCCCCAAAATATTAGGGGATGAGAACGGGAGGTCACCATTCCAAAACGATCCCCTATCTCAAGAACAATGTTTAAGTACATGCACTAATATTTGGGAGTGACAATGAGGAGTTACCGCATCGAAACAACTACCCGTTCTCAAAATTAAGGCTTGAAAACAAGGGGCCAGTGGGGGTTGGTCACCCCCCGTTCTTAAAATTAGAGCTGAGAACAAAGAGTCATTGCCCCCAAAACAGAAAGCTAATCCCTGACAGTATATAAAAAATCGGTTATCCCTAACACTTCCATTGTTGAAAAATTCAATTTTCCCTTGGCGCCAACCACTTTTCCAACTCAAAATCCAACTATTTCACACTCCTACCATATTGATTTCCCCATTTTTAATCCTTTCCTTTCAATATCATCAAAAATCCTACAAATCCAAGCCTTAAATTGTCAAAATCCCCAAATCCCTAATTCAACATAAATCGTTAAATTCTCCTCAAATGGCAAATAAATTGATGACTAAATGAAGGGATGCCCCATCACAAGGAGGTCCATTACAGTGTAGCCCGACTTAACGTCCTCTGCCAAATCGCTCATCGATGTCACATGAAAGACTATTTCAAGAAGGTCCGACAAATCGGCAACTGTAGTTACAAGTTTCTCCTGGTGAAGGCTAACAACCACCAACTGGGTATTTTTTTGAATGAATTTCAAAATTAGATGTTTAAGGAGGTTTAAGCAGGATATGCCAAACTAGTCGATTATTCATTCAAAAACCATCAACATTAGAGGTTGAGAGTCATTGTAGATCAATGAGATATTTGACAGAATTGCCCTACACAAAGTGTACGGATTGAGGGATAATAATTGTGATAGAATTGTTCACTTGTTTGATGTGAACTTAACCTCTACCAGCAGGTCAAAATGTTCAAAGACGTATATCCTTGGTACAAAGATTTTTATACTTCTAGAAAAGGTTAATAAATTGGTTTGCTGAGAAGTAATTGAGTGGAGAGATACTACCATGCTTCCCGAGATTGTAATTTTTTCAAATCGGCAAAGGGACTTGACTTGCTTAGGGAAATTCATCGAAATGCAAACATCAGAGGGTTTGTGAAGCCAAAATCCAAAGATTTAAACATCAGGGATCAGGTTGTTCGTAATCCAATAAATCACATCATTCTACCTCGAGATGGAAATAAAGATCTCGTGAGCTGTATGGATCTCTATGTGATGGAGAAGCTGTACGACGGGAAGATGTTCTATAACACCCAAAAATTTATTGTACACTTTAATTTTTAGCATATAATAAATTGTGCTACCTTTAATGGATTTTAGGGATGAATAGTGGAAATATAATTATTTTATAATTTGATTTATTAGCAAAGTAGAAAAGAAATGCAATTTGTTGCAATTGTAGGGTGTTTGGCGTGGGTTGAAGGAAAAGCAATTGAGATTCAATTATTAGTTGGAAATGGAAGAGGAGAAATAGGAATGAACTAATTAAAATTTACTTTAAACCAAATTTTTGACACCTCTTTTCTTTTTGTGTTTATTCTTTAAGTGAATGTATTAAGTGATAAGACATCACTTTGAAGCCCTAATGAACCACAAAATGATTCCTCCCTATGCTGAAGCTCCCATCCATGAAAAAAACCATCCTCCTCTCAAGTTCTCAATAATTCAACGTATGATGGAATTTATTATGGTTTGTGCATAATTAGTGGATAAATGTTGAGAGTTGTTGATCATATTTGGGTTTTATTGATGTTTGATGAACCCTACGAGGGCTACATGAATTTGAGCTTTCTTGGCTCATTTGATATTTTAATATATTATAATGCTTGTTTGTAGAGTAAATAGATGAAAAGACATCAAAAATGGGCATTGGTGATCAAAATAGGAGAAATGTAGGGCATTTTAGATTCTGGCATATTTGATTCAAAGAATTGGTTTTTATTTGGTAATTAAATTTAGCATGTTAATGTAGACTTTTTAAGTGATCAATAGGCTTTGGAATTAAGGCATTTGGATAGGTATGTTTAATATTATGATTTTTTAAAGTTGAGGCAAAAATTGTAATGAGAATTCTGAGCATGTTATGGTTTTAATGTTTTTAGACCATTTTCATGATTTTATCTTGCTAAACTATTTTGGTAGGATATAGTAGACACTTTAGTGAAAGTATGAGCATTGGAATTTCATGAATTGAATAAGTATTGTGAAAGTTATGAAATTTTAAAGTTGAGATAGAAACTGTAAAGAGCATTATGGGCAGCTCCGGTTTTGATATATTTAGCCCAACAAATGGATATCAATGGTTAAAAGGTTTTGGCATGTTAAATTAGACTCATTGTGTGAACTATGAACTTTAGAATTAATGCATTTGAATAAGTACACAATAAGTTGTGAATTTTTGAAGTTATGCCAATTTGTTTGGTCAATTTCGAAATTGTTAGGGAATTGTTGAATTTGGTTGCCTATCATTTGAAACCATTTTGATTTGAATGCGCATTTTTAACCTTGATGTGCGTATATGTTATATTTGGTATATTGATCAAATTTGGATGTTTTATTTAGCATATATGATTTGGATGCTAATGGAGCAATTATATGCTATATGTTTTCAAGTCATTAAGGATTTGTGATTAATTTCTCTAAATATTGCTAAACACTCCAAGTAAGTGTATGTTGCTTGTGTTTGGCTGATTGGCCTATACCATAAAGCGCTAGGAAGTTGATGACTATAATGGTGTAAATTGATAACGTATGCAGATTAATAGAATATGTGGCCTATGGATATATAGGATGGGTAGATTAAGTTATAGGGTTAGTTATTTGATCTTGTTAGATTATGGTATTGAATGATGAATTGTTGTATGTTTATTTTTTATGTCATTGAGAATATGTTTATACGCATTACGTACTTATCATGCATGAAATCATAGAAAATGATTTTTATGCATAAGTTCTCATTAAGAAATACAAAAGAATGACATGAAAGTAAAATTGTAAGTGATCATGTTTGAGTGGGAAACGAGTATGGCTGTCCCGTAAGGTTTGGATCACAAGGTGTGTCTACTCTTCTTCACCCTAGAGTGAGTATGACTGTCCTGTAAGGTTTGGACCACAAGATGTGTCTACTCCCTCTAGTATAAGTTGACTTATATGACTAGAGCGAGAAAAAGAAAAAACAAAGACAACATGATTTATGAATTGCATGCATATTCATGAGCATTCATCTTTACTTTACATCACTTGGTAAGTTTTAGACTCAATAGTTGAACTTGGTGGTGTTGGTGAAGAGATTACAGGTGAAGGTTATGAGCAATGATTAGAGAAATGAGGTAGTTGACAGGGTATCTCCATGACGTGCACTTGTGGCTATTTTAGTGATTTTGACCTATAGGTAAACTCAGATGAGTATTTTGGGAAAATCTCATGTAAATATTATTAATTAAGTATTTTGTTAAAGAGAACGGATTTGGTATTTTAAATCGAGTTTTGTTTTAAATACGTGTTTAAACAAAAAAGGATCTACTTACATTTTAAAGACTTCCGCTACGTAGTATGAGAAAGAATGTCATTTTTTTTAAGTTTATTAAAACGGTATTATGAGTATGTTTGTAAGGATTTTATAGTAGAATAGCAAAACACTATTCCCCGCCTAAAAAAAAAAGTTCTAAAGGATTTTTTATAAAAGTTTCTACGAACTTTTAAGAATGAAAGTTAAACGTTTTTGGGACGATACACCTAGGTATAATTTTACCAAAGTTTCTACAAACTTTTACGAGAAAAGTCTTAAACGATTACGAGTCGTTACATGTTCGACCCTAGTTTGGTGATTTTAGGTCACATGTATGAGATCGGTCAGACATGCAACAAGAATCTACCATACAGCACGTTGATTTAAAATATCATCGATGGACGTAGTTGAAGTCGACGGGATTCGACGATGTATTTGATTGGCTTCATTTGATTTGGATGGACGTAGTTGAAGTCGACGGGACTTAGGTGTTCAAGGGAGATCAGAGGGCCTCCACCTCTGCAAATGTTCATATGGAGACGGTCACCGCGAGGCCATTGTGCCTCCAAATGGCTAGTAGGTGAGACATGATGAAGTAGATACTAGAGTTCCTCGTAGGCAGAGTCAAGGAGTTCACCGTGCCCCACAAAGAGCTGAGACAAACTCTCATGGATTGGATAGAGCGAGATGACGATATCCCACCCTAGTTTAGTTTATGTTTTGTATTTTATTTTATGTACTTTTTTTTATGTTTGTACTTCAATTTATGCTATGTGTAGTATGATTGTACTTTAGCTTATACTTGTCATTTAGTTTGTACTATGTGATGTACAGTTGTACTTTACTATATGATTTTACTTTAGTGGTACATAATTATCTGGAACAGTCTGTTGGTTATAAAATTGTGATTTGAATATGTAGGAATTGTTTAAAAATAACTATGGAAGAGTCTTAAAAAAAAACTGTCCATTTGTACAACTTTTTCTCACCTAATTACATATTATAATAAATAAATACATTACACAGTATAATAAATGCATAAATTATAGGCCGTATAGTGACATGGACATGGCCTGCAAATGCTCTGTTCTACCCACACAAAGATGTTAGTACTAAAAGGGCTCGACTAAGCTAAGATATCTCAAAATAAGGCAAAAAGTTGAAGGTGCAAACGAGATCCAAATCTGATGAAATTTTAAGGGTCTCTTATATTAAGATTGAGGAAGAACATCTTAAAATACAAAATAAAAATAACAAGTGAAAGTGAAGTTGTGCAAGGGAAACCGAAGGTTGTCCTATGAGCAAAAATTATGGCTCTCGGTATGCACTTCTTTCCAAAAAAAGAAATGGCAACTTAAGCCAAAGGATTTGGCCACCTTCTACTATTTTTCAACTCTCAAAAGAGTGAAGAGAATGAGTAATAATAACCTTCAAGCAACTTTGGCTTGAGATAATGGAGGCTAACTTCTCTCGGGTGTACCTCACACCGAGGCTCACCTTGTTTCTTCCAACCTCTCGATTTTCTCCTTAAGCAAAAGTGGTTATTTGATCCATCAATAACTTTTTACAAATACCAATAACCATGTATTTATAAACGTAAAATGGTTTGGAGGGTTTGGTGAGGTTTGAAACTTCAAAGGACTGTTGGAAGGGGCTCGGCCGAACAGTGGTCTTCATACTTCCTTAGATGACCGAGATTTAGTTGCTCCATTTGATCTAAGGGTTGAGGGAAGTCATGTCACCAATCTATGACTTTGTTCAAGAAGGGAAAGTTCAGCAATCATATTCATTTGCCAGCACAAGGCTCGGCCAAAAAGGGCAATTGTCCTCACACCAAATTGGTGCCAAGTGGGAGGTTTTCTTCATAGCTGAAGCTTCTTCCATGCATTCCATGCACCCTATGCATTTGTGATTTAAACCAACTCCAAACCATCATCTAACCTAACATTCATGTAACCCTAATACTTAATCATGCATGCATTAATGAAAATTACAGTAAGGTAAACGCTTGCCAACAAAATTACAAGTGTGGCTAAAGTTTGGAAAAAAAAAGTGAAACTATTTGACTACAAAAGTGATTTTTAGTGAAGACAAATTTCCTCATCAAAAGCTTCCATCTTTAGCTCCCAAGTTAACATGTGCAATGGTTGAACTATGTCCGTTGTGCTTGCCTTTCAATCCAAGTCTTCAAAGAGTTTTTCAAAGTCATCAATACCTGTAAAAAAATAAAGCTTATTAGTGAATAAGTTTGATAATGTCTGAGCATTAGTTTGTGATCAATCGATCACATAATAAAAGATTTTGAGTAAAATGTTGTGTAGAAGATTTTGACACATAATAAAAGCTATATTAGAAAATAATGAAAGTGTGTTTATGAGTAAAATGTGTTAAAATGTACTTGCGTTCTGTCAAATTTTTTGAAACCCATAAATGTGTCTTGCGACGTAGAAGCGGAAGTAGTGCCTGAAGTGGATCCCCTGTCACACCAAGTGCGACTGTTATGCCCTGACATTGACATATACCTCACGACATTGTCAAACTTGGCAGCTCATCGATATTTTGCACTCTTTTCTTTTTCAGTCTTCCAGGTTGGCGCTTTTTTATAGGCAGAATGATTTGATTCATATTTTGTACGGGTGGACATATATGTTTGCCACTAATGGGATGAATGAAGTGTGAGTATATCTGGAGATAAGTTTCATCGGTGATAGTATTGATGAACATAATTTTTTAGTCATAGTCTCAGAAAATGAATGCAGGGAACAGAATGAACACATGAGATTCTAGTAAGCTCCCACCTGTAACAGTTGCACACACATGTATTCATGTCGATAATATATTGTTCTGTGGTTGTTGACCTCAAATCGTTTAGCTCGTGCAAACATAGTACTTTAATTTTGAGCTGCACGTTCTAGCTTCACAAGCTTTTTCTTATCTAGGGACAGAAGACGTCTGTTGATGAGGCTAACTTCTTATATTTTTTAAAATCCTAGTCATCAAGTATTTTCAAATAATCTCAAATATGGTTAGAATCAGTTGATCCCTAATAGATAATAGAACTATATTTTATGACTCATATAAATTATTGAATCCTAATTAACACTTGGGAATCAAAGAAAATGCATGACAAACCCAATATCTAGGGTTTGTGATTTGAAGATTTGCATGGGAATTCGGGTTAATCTGATGTAAGTTCTTTATTTCTATCTCGAAATGAAAAGTTGTGCTTGTCTTGGCCATATTTCACATTACATTTATGTATACTTGCTCTGAAATTGGTTTTTGAAATTTGAGTACATATGCTAGAGATAGTAGCGGTGGTCAGCTGACGGTAATTCTTGCTACATAACAGGCAGCAACCCTTGATATTTGAAAGAATAACATATTCAATATAAAATAATATAACTACCATAAAGCCCCAATATTTGAAAGAACAATTGGAAATGTATTATACATTTTGTCGATCCGAAATAAATATCCACTACTGTTCAGATTCAGTCTGTAGGGCTTCCTTCAATAATTTGAAAAACAACGTTCATTAGTCCATATACTCTGATTCCACATTTTTAACATCAACAAGATATATTCAATCATTATCATCAATACTGATGGATGTTAGTAATTGGCTAAGACATGAGTCATTCAGATAACAGCTATCCAAATTGATAATAGGTCTATTATACTACAACAAACATGCCTTGGAAGCAACTATACACATATGCATTCTTTCGAATACACATGACTCATTACTGGCAGAGTCTACCAGGTAAATCTGTAGGCCCAATGTACTACCCGGATTTGATCTACGTATTTTTTCTACGTACAACCGTAATAGCTTGTATTGTTCATAGTCATTCCCTTCATTAAAATTTTGTGCTTTGCTTCTTGATCTTCTAACAAGACTTGGTGTAATGTTGACACTAAAATAATTTCTCACTGTCTCGATAATGGAAAAAATTATCCATGTACGTTGACTTTTGAACCTATCAAAATAATGATTTACCACTCATTGAAACTCTTTATTTTCGTAAGCTCATTTAGCAGCTTCGAACCATGCAATTGCTAATCACATCCATCTTCACATACGGCCATCAGTCGCCTGAGTTTCACTTTTAATAAATTTGATCCATAACCATTATTCAAATCATATTTTACTATTTCTTCTCTAATTGCTTTTAAAAAACTATATTTGTCTTCCAGATATGTGATGACCCCAATGTGTATGTATGAGAACGACTGTGGAAAAAATCTTGGGTTGCGGGGTAAACCTTGGGATGTAAGCCGAGAGTAGGTAAATCCCAAACTCGAATATAGGCAAATCCCGGGTCGTGAAAAGCGGGTTGACACAATCCTACATCGCTTGTGTAGGTATATGAAAATGAAACATATGTAAGAAAACTCTTCCAAGATAGTAATACGCGTTTTGGAATACAATTGACAATAGATTCCATAAAAACTCAGAAGTTAAGAGTGCTCCGCCGAGAGCAGTACCATGTTGGGTGATCGATTGAGAAGTCATCGCTAAACAAATCCATGAGAGAAGGATATTAGGTTACGACTCAATCCCTAGAGCAGACAATATCTTACTGGGAAAAAGATCGTTACAAATTGTATCAGAGCCTGTGCCCAACCAGAAATGTGGCCAACGAGGACGTTGGGCCCTCGAGAGGAGGGGGTATTTTATTATGATGACCCGAATGTGTACGTATGAAGATGACTATGGGGCAAACCTCGGGACGTAAGCCGAGTGTATGCAAATTCCAGACTCGAGTATAGGCAAATCTCATGTCGTGAAAAGGGGAGGTCATCACAATCTCACATCATTTGGGGAAGTATATGGAAATGAAACATATGTAAGGAAACCCTCCCAAGATAGTAAGACGCGTTTTGAAGCACAATTGGCAACGGATCTCATAAGAACTCTAAAGTTAAGAGTGCTCCGGCGAGAGCAGTACCACGTTGGGTGACCGACTAGAAAGTCCTCGCCAAACAAATCCGTGAGGGGAAGGATATTGGGCTACGACCCAATCTCCAAAGTGGACAATATTTTACTGGGAAAAAAGATCGTTACAAATGGTATCAGAGCTGGTAACCAACCGAAAATATGGCCAACGAGCACGTTGGGCCCACAAAGGAAGGAGGGTGTGATTGTGATGACCCGAATGTGTACGTATGAGGATGACTGTAGGACAAACCTTGGGTTGCGGGGCAAATCTCGGGACCTAAACCGAGTGTAGGCAAATCCTGGACTCGATTATAGGCAAATCCCGGGTCGTGAAAAGGGGGTCGTTAAAGGGATGCTCTCATTGGCACTCACCTCGCACATGCATAGATCGTTATAAGTTAATGAAACATACTTCTTCAATTTGGTATCATAAATTAGGATAATTCGTTTAAAATTATTATTATTATTTTAAAAAGCATTTAAAACATAGAACATTCATTGAAGGAAGAAAACAATATACATTTTATACAGTGAAATTTTACATGAAAATCATAGTCCAAACACAGAAGCTACTACAAAAGTAGGTCACTATATGTAACATTTTAAAAATATTTATACAAAGGAAAGCCAAACATCCCACCCAAATAAAAAAACTATTTATCTTGATGGTTCACCTATGCTTTTTCGCAACTTCATATTGTCTTATGTTTTCCTTCTTGGTGAATGTTCTTGATATCTGAAAAATATAAATTATCCACATAATGAGTTTTCAGCCCAATAAATATATATAACACATAGAATAACTAATTCAAACTCTATGAAAACCATATAGGATCAATCACCAAATTACTCGAAATCAATCTTTTGAAATCACTCAACCATCGTTTGAAATCATTTTCATCAAATCAATTCAATGCAAATAGAATAAACTTACCATGATTAAAACTTAAACTGCACTAATAAAATTAAAAAGTAAATAATTTTTGCTACACACATCCATTTTTTTTCATTTTAAATCCATTCTTTTTCTCTACATGTCTAGTTTAATATTGGTGAATTTCATAATGATCCAATTATCACAGAAAAAGTTATTACATTTAAATAAAGTGTATTATTACAAAACAGTTTCATTTATAGCATTCTCAAGAACTTTAGACCATTTCTTCAATACAACTTCTATAACTTATATTCATATATCATCCATAATAAATATTCACAATACATTTTTGAAAATAAAATATTGAAGGTTTAATGGTGATCGAATGCCCAAAGATCAACATATATGGGGTTAGAGTACAAATACCAGTCAATATTAGTATCAGAAGTTATTGTCTCGTCTAAATCAACCGATTTATTCAAATTAGAATACATCGATATTGCTAATACAAAGAAAATTTGTCTAAACAATAAAATGGTGGAGAGGCTTTAGGGTTTACGCTAGCTTTTCCTTATATAATGTCAGAGATCAGCCCTCCATTCTCAAGCAAAATAATTGAGAGCTGTGGGTCGTTTTGGGGTGGTGACCCCTCGTTCTCACTCTTAACAAAATATATGGCCAACAACAGGAAGCTATTTTGAGTCGATGAACCCCATTCTCGAAGTCCCTCTAAAATGGAGAGGTAGGGAACGATGGGTCGTTTCGTAGTGATGACCACCTATTCCTGAAAACCTCTAAAATGGGGAGGTAGGAACGCAGGGCCATTATGGGGCGGGAACCTCTCATTCTCTAATCACCTGTGGTGCATGTTATATAGGGGGTCCCCGCCCCCACATCGACTCCCAAATCCAATATGTCAAGTGCCACTTAAGAACTACACGAAACAGGAGATGAACAGTTTAAGATTTTAGTTGTTAGAATTTTAGTTTATAGATGTTTCAAACTAACCTCATACTTTGAAGTTCAAATTGGTTTTAATCCTTAAAGTTGAAGGGTGGGCTACACATAAAGTTGCAGTCTAAATTGCAATCTTAACTTATATTTTAGAAGCAGTATAAGTTATTCCAACTATGAGAATTATTTGGCTAAGTGAAATATTCTAGATCACAAAGAAAGATTATAGTTACAAAATGTATTATTAATGTCAAATTATATGTTTGACAAGCTCACCCTTTGAAGACAATGACAACAAGATTTTGTTAATTGACAGCACGCAACCCATATCAATGGGGTACACAACCTTACATCACTTGAGAAGGTAGAAAGTGAATGATTTTTTACTTTATACGTGATACAAAAACACAACCTACAAGTTATATGTGTGAAACAAATCAAGTAACAAGGTTCTATGCTCCTGGTTGTAGCCGAAGAACACCTCAATTCTAGAATGTATATCTCTTAAAAAAAAGATCCAAATTGACTTAAAATTTAATGGATACTAACCAAATGAGTGAAGAACAAGCCTAGAAAGTTTTAGGTGAAAATTCGATGAGATGAATAAGATATGTGTGAAAGACCAAAACTCGTCCGAAAGACAACCTATAACACCCTCGGATAATGACTGCTTCAAAAAAATGAAAGAATACTGCAACAATAAGACAAGGTTTTCCATAAATAAGCACTTTTCTACAGATTTAATCTTCAAAAAGGATGAAGAAAATAGTGCTTGTAAGAATCATATCAGTGGGGTACACAACCTTACATCGCTTGATAAAGTAGAAAGTGACTGATTTTTTACTCTATACATGATACAGAAACACAACCTACAAGTTATATGTGTGAAACAAATCAAGTAACAAGGTTCTATGCTCTTGGTTGTAGCCGAAGAACATCTCAATTCTAGAATGTATATCTCTTAGAAAATAGATCCAAATTGACTGAAATTTTGCTGGATACTAACCTAATGAGTGAAGAACAAGCCTAGAAAGTTTTAGGTGAAAATTCGATGAGGTGAGTAAGATATGTGTGAAAGACCAAAACTGGTCCAAAAGGCAACTTATAGCACCCTCGGGTAATGACTGCTTCCCAAAAATGAAAGAATACTACAACAATAAGACAAGGTTTTCCATAACTTTTCTACCGATTCAACCTTTTCCATCACTTTTCTACAGATTCAACCTTTAAAAAGGATGAAGAAAATAGTGCTTGTAAGAGCCCTCAAGGTATGTAATACCAAGAATTTCCGTTTAAACTAGTTGCGGATTTTGTAATTTGTAATCGGTGGTGTTTATGTCCAAATTAATAACTGAAAATTTCGGCCCCTAAATGAAAGATTGTTTTAAAGCTAATGGTAGAGAGAGAAGTTAAAGAATCTAACCGAAATTGAATGAAATCACATAATAGTGAGACGATTTAAGGTGGAGGGCAATTTGATAATTATGAAATAAAATTAAAAAAAAAACAGAAAAAGGAAAGCTGAGAAGAAGAAACGAAATTTTTCTTCCCAGCAACCCTCTCCCTCGTTTCTCTTCTCTCGCGCGGCGATCGGCGCCCTCTTCCAGCCAGTTCGGCCGAATTCTTCTCCATTTCTTTCGAATTACGGTAACGTTTCGTTAGTTTTACGTAGTTAGTTGATGCGTTAGTGTTATTAGTGGCAAAAATCGGGTTTGGCAAGAGTTAGGACGAATTGGTGGAAAAACCTAGGAGGGTAATGTGAGAAATTGAGTGGAGAGCTGATTTATGTCTGCATGATGGTGCTTAGGATAGAAATAGGAGCAGATTATGGGGATTGGTGAGGAAGATTGGGTGATTTATTGGTCGAGTACGTGGAAGTTTGGAACGGTGTCCGTTTAGTCAAGCTCGGTTAAGTTGTGAGCATCCGAGTGGGAAATGGATGGGATTATAGGAAGCTAGACGTCCTTAGGAACCCGTAGTATTTTGTATCGTCCAATTCGGACGAGTATTGAAGAAGTTGTGAATTTCCAGAGTTGGACAGAAATTGTGCGGCATTTTGGGTTCAGTGAAGAGTGTCGGTTTTGGTATGAGTTAGGACTTTTAGCGTAGAAAATTATGAATTAAATGAGTCAGAATTGACAGAGTTATAATTTTATAGGTATTCTAGTTAGAGCACCAAGTTACGAAGCGCGAAAAGAATTTGAAAACGCCAGGTAAGTGCTGGAACGTACGTGATTTTCCTTCGGGCCTACACCTTGGAATGGTAGGGTTGCTTGTTTGCTTGCTTGGTTGTCTTGTTGCTTGAGTCGTGCATTCGTGATTGTCATGCATCATGGTTTTGAATTACGAAATACGAGTTTTGAGCATGTTTTGAAATGTATATATGAAACGTAACCATATAAGAAAAGACTTGCCACGTATGGGTGAACGCCTCGTCGTTAACGTGCTACTAAGAGAGCACTAGGGGGTTCTCATAGATGAAAGTACGTAAGGTGACACGATTTGCGAACGCCTCATCGTTAACGTGCTATTGAGAGCACTAGAGGGTTCAACGATTGATGTTAGGAGGAGGTTACGTAGGGCCGTTCCGTGTACGAACATGATGTGTGCCTCTAACCTC
>JAJTVC010000119.1:0-11827 GCA_022433055.1 Begonia peltatifolia | reverse complement strand
GGGGGGTTTGAGTTATGCATTGGTTTTCGAATTCATATTCCATACTTACTAAGCATTAGGCTTACGTTTTGTGTTCCTTGGTGTAGGTGACGATGAGGTCGGAGTTGGTGGGAGATGTCGCATGCCGGTACAGGAAAATGTTGGGGCGACGCGACCATAGCAGGTAAAAAGGGGGTAATTTTGTATGTGTTTTGAGTCGGATAGAGTCGTGTAGATTTTTGAGAATTTTAGGTAGTGTAGTAAGAGTATTGCAGACAAATGAAGTAAAATATTGTTGTTTTGAAGTTCAATTGGAGAGGTTATATTTTCAAACCATAGGGCTTACTTCATGAATTTGATGGAGGTGATATTGTCGTGTGTATTTAAATGAACTGGTGTTGAGTTTTATTGATACTGGTGTGAAGTGTCGACCAAAGTCGAAAAGTGTCGACCGGTCAGTGTAAATGTAAGGTGAGTGTTGATCGCGAGGCTCGACTTGTGAGAGGCAAAGCCGAAGCAGGTGTCGACCCCTAGTTACAAGTGTCGACCGGTCCATGTAAAAATGGTAGCGGTGTCGACCCCTTTCTGTGGTGAGCATAAAAGTGTCGACCGGTGTTTACGGTGTCGACCGATGAGAAAACACGAGATGACTTAGGTGTCGACCGGTGCATACAAATGTCGACCGGTCTCTGTATTTCTGTGTTTTAAAATGGTGAAGTTTACTTAAACTGAATTTAAACGAGTTTCCGCTGCGGCATTTATATGTATTTCTTTTTAAAGTCGTTTAAAAAAAAAGGTCATTTTAAGTCAAAAAGTAAAGCTTTTCAATTTCTAAGAAATATTTGGTAGAGGATATGAAGGACGATGATGGGTAGAAGATGGTAGCGGACCGGGAATCACGGAGGATTTTCGGGTCATTACAAAGTACCTACAACTTGGTGGACAATGGATGTACCAATACTCTTGAAATAACACACCGAATTTTGAACAAAACTTTAATGAAAATTCAATTGATTAAAAATGTCTTACAATCCTAAAACTTGGCCATGAATAGCTCTAAAGGAAACTAGTGTTTCTGGTTTCAAAAATAAAAGAAATCGATTAGAGAAGGAAATATCCATTGGTGCGTGTGACTCAGCAAATAGGCGTGCAGGCAATTTTTGACCAGATGAGTGCGCATTTGCTCGTTCAGCTAGGTAGCCGTTGGAGTGTGGTGACTCAACTAGTGTGAGTGCGAACCTCTAGTTCTCACTAGTGCTCAGTTCATGCATTGCTCGGCTCGTGAGTTCCTGCACACATATCTTCCTCTTGTGCACGATATCTGGTTGCTCGGTCAAGCCTTCTTCTCATGCACTCCAACTACTTGATCATCTCCTCTCTTGTGTGCCAATTGGTTGATCATCTCGCGTGCCCTAGCTACTTGATGAGCTCTCCCCAGTGCGAACTAGTTACTAGATCCACTCCTTTCTTGCATGCCACTTCTTGATTGCTCAAACTTTCCTAAAACTAACTAGCAAGCATACCAAAATAGTACGAGAAATAATGTTTTACAAATCATAAAAACAAAGAAAAGAAAATTCTTGCCTTGACACAACAAATAATGAAAATGCTTGGTTACATGAATTTGTCTTAAGGAAGACAAATTCCCTCTTCAATGTTCGATGATGCTGGAAGTGCTTTAAAAAAATGGACGTGAGTATGTTTATCCACATCAAGAGTTCTTCATTTACAAAACTAGCAAACTTGTTAGTGTAATTAATGGTTGAGTGACATACCTTGGTTTGTGAATGTGTAATAGGCCTACGAGGCATATCATACTCTCTGGGTGACTGAGCGCCTGATTTTTTTGGTGAGTTGCGGGCAGGGCGCCTGCCAATCAAATCGGAGCTATGTGCGTGAGCAATAGGCGCATGATGGTAAAAGGTGAGACGCGAGTAGAACATATGCCGATCGATCAGCGCTGTGCGTGCGATCGATCGGCAGCTAATATTATCGCGAGAGTTGCGGCAGAGGACTTGCTGACCGATCACCCAGCAATGGGATATCAATTGGAAGGTGCGCCACCTGCACCTGGGTAGCGTAGGGTGCACATTCGGGTGTGCGTCGCACATGCGCGCCGACTGGGCGACTCGCGTGCCGCGACAGGGCGACGCGTGCACACGCTGCCTGATGTGCCTTGGAGTTTTTTTTAAGCCAACCCAATTTCAAATGTTTTCTTCAAAATAACTTCATAAATGTTTTACACGTATTTTAAAGGATTTAAAGGGGCTTAAGGTCCACGTTTCAATTGTTTTAGATTTAAAAAAAAAAATTCTACATGAAAGTTTCTAAATCTAAAAGTAACGTTAAGTAAAGTATCACAGCCCGTGTTCAGGTCGTGACAAAAGATGGAAGTGTTCCATAAGTAAATGATTCCTCCCATCATAGTAAGATGCGTTTTGGGAGCGCAATTGCATCAGATCCCATCAGAATTCTAAAGTTAAGAGTGCTATTGGGAGAACATTACCAAGTTGAGTGACCACTTGGAAAGTTCTCGTTGAAAAACCAATACATGAGTGCTGAATTTCACTCAAAGCGGACAATATCGTATTGGGAGGAAGGAGTCCGTTACAAATGGTATCAGAGGCTCTACCCTATTTGAGATGTGATCAATGAAGACGTTGAGCCCCCGGAAAAAGAGGGTGATTGTGACGACCCGAGAGGGGGCTAGGAGCAATATCAAATCGTTATGGGGGAAGACGGAAATGTTCCATAAGTAAAGGATTCCTCCCATGATTGTAAGACAAGTTTTGGGAGCACAGTTGCACCGAAATCACATTAGAACTCCAAAAACACTCCAAAAGACAACAAGTCAAATATAGGCAAATAAACTCCAAATGCAATGAAATTTTAAAGGCTTGATGAGAGAAGAGAAGAACCCTGAAATTTCGAGTAAAAATATGCTAAAACACAAAGGATATGCAGAAACTCTCGTGGCTAGTCCGATAGGCAACTTATGGCACCTTCGGTTAATGCAATCTTCCAAGGAAGATTACAACATCGCAAGGGCTTGGTTTTCTACCTTTTTCTGCTTTCCAGCCCTTAAAATGGAAGGAGAGAAATGTGTAAATAAGGGCCTCCAATCAACCAAAAACTTGGAAGACAATGGAGGCTAACTCCACTCGGGTATTACTCACTGAGGCTTACTTTGAAGGAGCCGATGCTCTTCTGGTTTTTTAGGAGGAAAATTCACTTATTTATGGATCCAAAAACTCAAGATACAAATGCAGAATATGAAGCTTAAATATAACCTAAGGTGGCCAAGGAAAGGAATTAAAGAGGAACACCTAAATTCGGGTGTGGTAATCTCAGCCGTGTTCGCGCGCGGTTCATGCTCCTTCAAGCGCTAGGATGAGATCCTTGTAAGGCAATTGGATCCTTGCAAGGAAGCTAGTCTTGCGTCCTTGTGAGTGAAAAAGAGCTGATGATAATTCAAATTTTGAAGATCTTGGTGGGAATTAAAAATTGACAGGGTAGTTGGAACTTATCCCTCAGCCATGGATGGGCCGCGGCTCCTCGGCCAATGTATGGGTCGGCACTCGCCATTTTCGCATTGGCCCTCTTTTTGTGCGTGTGCACCTTGCCTTTGGCCTTTGTTTGATGGGCCTCTAGCCCTTATGAGTGATTGCTTCCTCCCTTAGTGTGCACCTATCTTGTTCTCGTGCGCGCCAAGCCCAATTACTTCCTCCCTTCGTAAGGCAAGTGTTTGCCAAAACCAAATACAAAGTATGCTCTATTACAAAGAAGTGTTTAGGAGAAGACAAATTCCCTGTTAAGCATGTGATGGTCCAATAAGTGCCTCCCATGTTAGAATATGTGTTGGCTTGTCTATGTCTAGAAAATTTGACTCTCATTCCAAGCATTCAAAGAGGCTCCCACCTGCAAAATTAGAAGACTTGTCAATCAAAAGAGTAGTTGGTGATTGTGTCTTTGTTTGTTATCGAGTCAACGACCTATAAGGCATATCAATTATGCTTTATAAAATTCATATCAAATTTCTTGATTACTTATGCAAATCTATTAACATATGTATTTCATATATGTGAGATAAAATATAAATAATAACCAAGTTAAGTATATTAAAGTAGGGAATCTTCAAATAACATATATTTGAAACATAGTTCATGTCACGATCTTAAGGCGGGCCTAACAAAATCCTGGGTCAAACGACTCGATTCTTAAAGTGGACTCGATCGCCCATCCCAAAGCTTGTTTTGCAGCGGCAGTCTTAAACACAAATTCAAAGTTAAAAATTCATACAGTGATTACAGATATAATAGTGCATTAATAAAAACAAAAGTTCAATAGGGTTTACAGATCCAAGTTCAAGTGCTTAATTTTCTACTGCCCAAATATAACTAGGTTCTCACAAGGAAAATACTAAAATCTCTTAACAAGGAAATAAATAGAAGAAACTGCTTCTGAAATCCAACTACCCGTTGTTCTTGTTTATTCTTAGAAAAGGAGGGGGTCGTTAGGCAGACTATACTAAATGCATTATATGAAAAAAATTCTTTTACCTTCCATTCAAAAACATGAGCAAGTTATAATGGTTTTCAAAATATCTTTCCATAAAATCATTTTCTATTATTTTATTAAAAACAAGCTCTACGAGGATGAGACAGTGAGTCAAATATTGTCATATACATAAATAACTATACAAAAATACGCCATGATAGTACTTTTCATAAAAAAATTATCACAGTGAAAAATGAGGGTCACACAAGAACCACCTCTGTCACACTAACACTGAAAGGGGGTGTTTCGAAGACAAATCAACACCTCGTGAGTTCGAGAGAATAACAAGGTGACAACAATCTGTAGGTCCAACCACATGACAAGGACGGTCGACAATCTGTAGACCAAGCAGTGACACCACCCTAATAATCATAAAAGTCAAACTTACCATGATCACATTTAGGGATTCCAAACCTAAGGAGTGTGCATCACCACCCTATTACCTATTTTTGTAACGTGCAAACAAGACTACCTTCACACAGTAGAAAGGGCACTTGGATGGTATTATGCCTCAGAGGCCCATTACTTGATACCAAACTAGGGCCCGAGCTTTACTAATCTAGTTGCTAACAAGTTTAATTCTTTTACAGGTAACATTATTTTTGAACACTTGGATTGGTAACCTAGCACTCAAGACAAGGAGCAACATTTGCATGTTTTTACTTGGGAATCATAGGAGGAAGCTCATCAAGCTCAAGAGGAAATTTGTCTCCTCGAGCACAAAATTATGTAATAGAGTGGCTTGTAATTTTGTTGACAAACATTTAGCATTTTTTGTAATTTTTGTGCAAACATTAGCCTTATATTATTGCATACATGCATTAGGCATTAGGGTTAGATGGTGGTTTAGAATCGAGCGAACGTAAAATGAAATTGTATGCAAGCTTGTATGGAAAGAAGCTTGCACACGCCAAAGCAGACACTTGGCAAACAACATGCACACTAAAGGGGGGACCACTTCCACTTTTAGCCGAACCACTTCTGCACCTAGCTGGAGCTGCCATAGCTGAAGCAAGCTGGATGGATGACATGACATCAACTATCCATTGGTTCAAGCTAATCTTGTTCGTCCAAGAAAGCAGGTGTGCTGCCACTTTTTGATCAAGCATCAGCAGAGACTTAATAGCTCTTTTGAGCTCCAAGTTTCAAACCTCAACTCCAACCACATTACGTCTCCATAAGCATGGCTATTGGTGTTTGTAAAAGATTTTGGTTACCTCAAGTAAGCTTTGATTGTTTTCAATCAAAAAGAGTGCTCTTTCTTTGCTCACAAGTCTAAGATTACTTGTGGATCATCCTTTCCATCCTTCTATTCACTCTTTCAAGAGTTGAAAAATAGAAGAAGGTGATGAAACCATTTCCCAAAGTTTGCCATTTCTTTCTATGGAAGGAAGTGCATGCCAAAAGCTCAAAATATTGCTCATCAGACAACCTCGGGTATACTTGCATAATTTCATTTCTACAACTTATTTTGCTTCAATATTTCGTGGTCCTATATTTCACTCATAAGATAAACTGGACCTAAATTTTCAATTAGTTTGGATTTATTTTGTAACGACCCATTTTCCCAGTAAGATATTGTCCGCTTTGGGTATTGTGTCGTAACCCAATATCTTACCCTCACGGATTTTTATTTGGCGAGGATTTCCTAGTCGGTCACCCAACCTGGTACTGCTCTCGCCAGAGCACTCTTAACTTCAGAGTTCTTACGGGATCTATTGCCAATTGTGCTCCAAACCGCGTCTTACTATCTTGGGAGGATTTCCTTACATATGTTTCATTTCCATATACCTCCTCCAAGCGATGTGGGACTGTGACGACCCCTCTCTCTACGACTCGGCCTACACTCGAGGCGTTACGTCACGCCGTCCCTCGAGGTTTGCCCTACAGTCAACCTCATACATACTCATTCGGGTCATCACAATCACCCCCGTTTGAGGCCCAACGTCCTTGTTGGCCACATTTCCGGTTGGGTACAGCCTCTGATACTATTTGTAATGACCCCTTTTCTCAGTAAGATATTGTCCGCTTTGAGGATTGCACCGTAGCCCAATATCCTCCCCTCACGGATTTGTTTGGCAAGAACTTCCCAGTCGGTCACCCAACCTAGTACTGCTCTCGTTAGAGCTCTCTTAATTTCGGAGTTCTTACGGGATCTATTGTCAATTGTGCTCCAAAACGCGTCTTACTATCTTGGGAGGATTTCCTTACATATGTTTCATTTTTATATACCTCCCCCAAGCGATGTGAGACTGTGACGACCCCCCACTCTACGACCCGGCCTACACTCAAGGCGTTACGTCACGCCGTCCCTCGAGGTTTGCCCCACAGTCAACTTCATACATACTCATCCGGGTCATCACACATTTGCTTATCCAACTTTACTCTTCTTTTCATGTATTCTCAGCTTGGCCTAGCACCGTGTGTGCTAATCATTTTGTGGGTTGTGAACGCAGTTTTTGCAGGCCATTACTGCGTCAGATGTCCTCTTGATTCTTTGACACCGAAATTGCCCAATTTATCACGATGATTTATCATCACATGATATACATCATATCAATATAAAATCATGAATCAATGGTAAACATGCAAAATCGTATATACATTCGTAAAAAGAGACTTACTGGTGACCAAACTGGTCAGGTTTTATACATGTGACAACTCACCAAAATATGCTTTCACAAGATCATGCAATGCAGTGCACATCGGAGCTACAATCTCTAGTAACGGCTCGAAATCCACGAACTCATTTAAGCCTAAAACAAAAACCAAAGTCAGGAAATCCATATCAACCACTAACGGAGACACACGGATGGATCCTATACTGAGAATAGGAACTCAATTGGGAACTCTATAAACGATCACGAACTTTGTCGAGGCAAAAACATTTTCCAAAAATAAAAATTATACAGTTGACACTTTAGGGGGGGCTAGACGACAGTTATAAGTCGGGGTCAACCCATAGGTCCGTAGTAAACCAAAATTTTACCGGGCTAATTAAGGTCCCGCGTAAGTTCTGCGAAAGATTTTAACGGATTAATTAATTCCAGAAAAGTTAGGAATGAACTCTGAAGAAAATTTCTGAATTTTAAAGACGAAAAGACGTGAATTGGCAAAATTTTATTTAAGGCTACTGGCGTAAAGTGTCGACCTGTATGCGTAGGTGTCGACCGAAACAGGTAAATGTTGACCACGAGGGTTGACCTACGAAAACATAAGCAAACAAGGTGTCGACCTGTGTGTGTAGGTGTCGACCGGTTAGTGTAAAAATGGTAAATGTGTTGTCCACAAGGTTCAATTGGTACAAACAGATAGGATTAGGGTGTCGACCTGTTAGTAAGATGAACATCGAGGTGTTAACCGTAAGGTTCGACCGAGGCGGACAGAGAGAATTAGGGTGTCAACCTATGCAAACAAAGGCAGCCGAGGTGCCGACCTATGAATATATGTGTCGACCCTTGTGTCCAGAATGGGTCAGGTGTCGATCGAAGCTTATAAAGTTCGACTGGGATCTCTTTTTATTTTTATTTTTTTAACTTGAAATTTGTTTGGTTTTCTTTTATATAATGAGTTGTCCACGAAAGTGTTGTTTTCCGCTGCAAAAAGGGTTCAATGTTCTAAATGACATCATCTTAGGGCGATGAATAAATTTTAAATGTTTTTCGAAAAATATTTTTAGTGCGAGTACGTAGTCAAGTGTCGATTTCTGCTTCAGACAACTCAGATCGGTACGAGTCAGTAGCTCAGATCGACGAACCAGATTCGGATAACTCGGGGCACCACAGGTCCACACTTAAAACATTCAGGTTTAGTCGCAGTTGACACCTCATACCTTTCATCAACACTTTAATGCTCTCAGGTTGACTCAAAATGAATTGGCAGTTGATACTTCATCATAGCAGTCGACACTTCATACTTTAAGATTTCAACCCAAATGCACTAGCGATTGACACTTTATTTGGAAGTGTCGACAACTTTAAGAAATAAAAATGTATGGGGTTGTCACTTGTACTTCTATGTTTGAGCGATGGGTTTGAAGTGTCAATCAACCTTCGTAGTGGTCGACATTTGAGCAATATTCTAGCGACGAAGAGTTGCAAAAATCGCTCTCCTTTGCCGATCTTCACCATCAATTGACCAATAACTTAAATAAACTTTAAATCTACTCAACTACCTCATAAACCAACGACAAATTTGAGTTTCTGAGCTCGAATCAGATTTCACATAAAAATCCTAAACATTGAATTGAAAATCGAATATCAAAAACTTACAATCGATCAAAGATCCTTCACAAATCTAGATGCCCGGAGTCCTTGGAGTTCGAAAGTTCTCACGAAAGGAGTACTGCTCTCCTCCCTTCCCTTCCCTCTCTTCCGTTCAGCGTCAAGGAAACAGAAAGGGGTAGGTTTCCTACCGCTTTTATTTAATAAAATTATTTAAAAAAATAATTTAATATATAAAAAATAAATTAATATATTTTATATATTAAATAAACTGTTTAATTTCCCTTAAACCAACATTTTAGGGACACCCAATTTCATACTCAAGATGCATTTCAAATTACTCAAATTTAATTCTCTCAGATAATATGATATCTTTACAAATGATTAAATTGACCAATTTACCAAAAACTCCAACGTGGCATGACATGACAAAACATGTCAATCCCTGAGCCATTGACAATTAACGATATGAAAAATTAATTTAAAAATTCTTAAAAATTAGAAAAATATCAATTTTTACGATACATCTCTTTAACAATGTACATTCAAGTCCGACTAGATTATATTGTGATCATATAGGATCGTACCTATCATGACCCACGAAGGACCCGATACAGAATGGGAAATGACCAACTCAAAACGGATCCAACGGCCCGACTCTTATCTTTAAAATATTTAATAGATCATAATACTTTATTAATAAATGAAGTCAATGTCTAAAACAACTAGCTAAACCAGGTCCAATAAATTACCAATGAATTTAAATGTCCTCCTCAAATGAAAAGTCCATGCTAAAAATATTTGTAGTGAAAATTACAGAGATAATATAAAACTTGACGAATCATAAAAAATAGACAATTACTTTATACTAGTAGATGTTGCAAAATAATATTTAAAAAAACGATATAAGTGCATGACATCTGTATTTTAGAAAACGATCAAAATGTTTCGCACATATCAAAAAATTGATTTTTGACCGTGATTGTATAACTGTATTAAAACTTGGTTATGACAATTGAAATTTTTCTATTATTACTTTATCTTTGATGTTGTCGTTAAACTGCGTGCGAACTATTTAGTTTACCCATGATGAATTAGTCGGACTCTTCTAATAGTCAGATCTATACAGATTATGACGATTAAGTTGGCCTGAGCTAGAAGTTGTATGGGGTAATTAACTTTTCAAATAATTTAACAAAGCAAAAGATATAAGAACCTTTTTATTTGGCGGCGGATTAAGCTTTATTCATATGCTGTCAGTGCGTGGCAGCTGAAGCAATGCATTAAAAATGGTTAAACTGTAGAGAGACATGCTCATTCTGCGGAGAGAATCTTCTTAATTCTTCGTATCCTGTCCCCATGTTTTCTCCGAGCTTGAAGTGAGACCACTCTTTTTTCTCTTTCAACTTTGGGTCACCTTCAGTTTTACATTTTTTTCAGTCGGAGAACATTTTTCTGAGCGTGGCGAGAACGATGGCCATTCGCCATTTTTGTCAAATCAATCAATGTTTTTTCAAAGAGAATGATGGATTTCCGTGTAATTTTTGGTCTGCCCTTAAATAGTGTAATAAAAGCAACCAAGCGAAGATCATTTTTTACAAGTTTAAATGAAGCTTCTTTTAGTGATGTCAAAGTTTTGTAAATCTTGGATAAAAATGTTAAATAGTGCTTTGGCGGCTCGCAAAGTTTTAATTTTGAAATCCCGCAAGTTAGAGTTCATAGATAGAGATAATAGATAGATATCTAGAAAGAGAGAGAAGGAAGGAAGAAAGAGAGAAGTACCCATATCTGATAGATTGTTTTCGTGATCATCAGAGATTTCTATAGAAGGGAGGAGGAGAGCCAGAGGGATAGACGGAGGGAGGGAGAGAGAGAGAGAGAGAGAGATCTGAAAATGAATCTCTTATTTCTTTTCGACATACCGCAGATACATCGAAGCTTTTGTACCTCGATCATTTCGTAATTTTATGCAACACACAGGTGAGAGACATCCATTTTTTTGGAAAGAAAGAACGCTGATATACACAATGCATGAAAGACATAAATTTGCAAAATATACGATAGAACATCAATGAGAGACGACCATTAATGTCATCAAACTCGCAAATAATGATAAATCTTTCAATAAATGGTCTATGCATTTGGATCACCGTTTGTGTTGCGACGAACGTGGCCAACGCCAGGACTGTGACCCGGCGAAGTGGGTCGAAAATCATCCTTAAGTCCTGAAACTGAGACTGTATTTCCAATATTTTTGCCATTAATGAATACTTTATCTCCAACTTCTTCATGTCCAACGCCTGGGCTGTTGCCTGGGGTTGTTGGCCTAAAACCTTCGTTCTGTGCTATTTTTGAACGATCCAAACTAGACCTTTTTGGCTCCGCAAGAAGTACAGTTCTTCCATTTTCTGCAATAAAATGATCTTCGTGCGGCCCTCCAATGGCACTCAGGGTGTTTTCTTGTTTGTTTTTTGAGTTCAATGCCCTCCCATCAACTAAGCAAATCAGTGCAAGAAGAACAGCACACTTGTAAGAGGCTTTATAATTCTCCATAGGTGAAGATGAAGGGTGTTTGTTGTATAGTTTTGCTTAAACACGAAAAAGAGAGCTTATAGTCGTGCGAAAAAGGATGGGTGTAGTTTGAATCGCAGAGTTGAGCACAGAAGAGGGAGGATTTATACAATCTAGGAAATGCTAATTTAATGGAAGTGTGATTTCCAACAGTAAAACCACTGCACTAATGCCATGAAAGCTACACTATTAGGCCAGAATACAATTTAGTTTCATTATCTATGTGAGAGAACTAGTTAAACTTTTTGAATTCGTCCATATTTGGTCATCGACTCTATGTTACAAAACATATTGTGAGAAACTTATTTTCTTGATGCTTATTCTTGATTATTCACACACAATCTTAGACTTTCAATTTATAAGCATTAATGTGACGGTTAACTATTGGATTTGGATCTTATAACTTGATATTCAAAATTAGACTTGGTAGATATTGGACAATTGTCTAGTGCAAGAATGACAGCAAAGCCTTGAAACGTGTATAAGACCGTAGGTCA
>JAJTVC010000115.1:0-10666 GCA_022433055.1 Begonia peltatifolia | reverse complement strand
ACAAGAAGGCCTGCAATTCCTAATGATTACGTGATCTATTCACTTGAAGATGAATGTGATTTGAGCAATAATAATGATCCAAACTCATTCATTAAAGCCATGGAATGTTCAAATTCTGAAAAGTGGTTGAATGCCATGAAAGAAGAGTTGAAATCGATGGATGACAACAAAGTCTGGGAACTTGTAGAATTACCTGAAGGTTTTAAACGAATCGGTTGTAAATGGGTTTATAAAACCAAACGTGATTCGAAAGGTAATATTGAAAGGTATAAGGCCAGACTTGTCGCCAAAGGTTACACTCAGAAAGATGGTATTGACTATAAGGAAACCTTCTCTCCAGTTTCAAAGAAGGATTCATTAAGAATTGTTATGGCTTTGGTAGCTCATTATGATTTAGAGCTTCACCAAATGGATGTAAAGACCGCCTTTCTGAATAGTGACTTAGATGAAGAAGTGTATATGGATCAACCAGAAGGATTCTCACTTCCAAGAAATGAAAGGTTAGTGTGTAAATTGAAGAAGTCAATATATGGACTAAAATAAGCTTCTAGACAATGGTATATTAAATTTAACAATACTATTACGTCGTACGGTTTTATAGAAAACACTGTTGATCGGTGTATCTATATGAAAGTCAGTGGGAGCAAATTTAGCATATTAGTCCTATATGTTGATGACATTCTTCTAGTTTCTAACAATAAAAGAATGTTACATGATATAAAAGAGTTTCTCTCTAAAAATTTTGAAATGAAAGATATGGGTGAGGCATCCTATGTAATTGGGATAGAAATATTTCGTGATAGACAACAAGGATTGCTAGGATTGTCTCAGAAAGGATATATCGATAAAATTTTAGAGAGATTCAGAATGGAAAAATGTTCTGCTAGTGTAATTCCAATTCAGAAAGGGGACAAATTCAGTCAAATACAATGTCTGAAAAGTGATTTGGAAAGAAAGGAAATGGAATCAATTCCATATGCATCAGTTGTTGGGAGCTTAATGTATGCTCAAACATGTACTCGACCCAACCTAAGTTTTGCAGTAGAGATGTAAGGCCGATATCAAAGTAATCCAGGAATGGATCACTGGAAAGCTACAAAGAAAGTGATTAGATACTTGCAAGGAGCAAAGAACTACATGCTCATATATAGAAAATCCAATAAACTTGAAGTTGTTGGATACTCGAATTCATACTATGCTGGATGTGAAGAGGTGTGTTGGAAGAGACACGAATGAATAGGTGTGTTTGAAGAGACATGAATAAAAGGGTAAGTATGGAGAGTTACTTTTGTGTGGTTGTCTTCTTCCTCTAAAAATAAAAGAGAAGAGAAACAAGAAAAGATCTATCAATCAAATATCTCTATATCATCAAAGAGATAATAAAAGTAAAAGGGATTAAGGGGAGAAAACGGTATTCGGTAAGGTAAGGCAAAGCAAAGCATACACTTAAAATGGATCAATGTTAGTATATTATGTAATTTTTTGGTTCAAATAATGGTTAAATCAACAATGTTATCAAGGGATTAAAATATTAAAAGTATTGTTTTTATCTTTCAGAAGTCAACTTGGAATGACATCGGTCAAATAGTGAAATTTGCTACAACTGTTGTGTAAGATAGAATAACTCAACAACAGATCTTATGAGTTTTACCTGACGAACCAATACCCAATCATAGCAAGTGTAATGCATAGTCTCTGTGATGCCTACCACATGCCAAGTGGACTTTAAGAGTTCAAGAATTTCTTCCACCTCTTGAAACAAAAACAAAAAAACAAAATGTCCATGAGAAATCCAATAGGCAGATTATGAGAATGTTAGATTATTTATCAAATACTAATCCAGGTGAAAAAAAATTCAACTGCGAGAGGAAACAAATAAATATTTAACATGATTCAAGAATTTACTTTAATAATAATTATTTTTTTTTATAAATGTTATATAAAAACATGTAGCATTTAATAATTATACATGAGCCGAGCCAAGAAAAATAGAAAGAGTTGTGAGTAATAGCCTCTAACTTTTGATTCTCACAACCAATTATCCTTTAGTACTTAAAAGTGGACAAACATTAAACACAAAGCTCTAGCCTTACCACCGCAGTAATTAACAAACTAACACTAAGGTCCAAGCATAATCCTTGTCCGTCTCTCTTGGACTACAAAAACAAAATAACAAACCTCTGTTAACTTTCCCTCATCTAACATATCAAAAACACTGAGCAGAAGCTTCTCATAGAGTCTGACATTCAATGGATAGCCATCTAACCAGTGGCAAACTTCCCCTGTTAAGTCACCACGAGCTGGCTCAGCAAGTGCAATAGCAACATCTCTCAAAGATCTCAAGCATTCAGTTCGTTGGGGTTCAACAGAGGAAGATGGAAGAGACTGAAAAAATCAAAGGGACAGATACCCAAGATAATGAGGAAACTAAAACAAATGAGAAGTTCCTCATGTGATTTCAGTAATTAATATTAAAACAAAAAATTGAAAAACCAACATGATAAAAATTATTCAATAATTTTACATACGTGTAGCACTAATAACAAAGAACGTGGCCAAACACAATCTTTGGTAAAAGAATTCTCAACTCACTTGCCTAAAGACTAGATTCCCCAAAACCAAAAAAAGGTGATTAATAAGCCCCTCTTCCAATATATTCAGCTGTACAGACACCAATTACTGATGATTTGTGATTTAAGGGGAACTGAAAGAAGTTCAAGCACTTACCTGCCTTTTTTGTCAAAAAGCTCAGTCCGTGAAATACAAGTCAACAATTCCAAAAGCACCAATAGAGTGTCCATTCGTTTTCCCGCTTTTCCTAAAAGGGCATTTAGAGGACCTTTTCTAGTTCTACAATCCACTGCCTCAGATAGCTGCATTTATATGTCAATTGGAAAATATTGCGATCGGTCAAACATGCATAAAAAACATAACTAGATAAAATGATGGAAAAGAATTATGTCATGCAATTAATTAAGAAAGTTGTGCTTCAATTATTTTATGTCCATCGTACCTATTCAGCTTAAATTGGAGGATCACATAGATGAAGCACTTGAAGAAGGTTAAATTCAACAATATAGCAAAAAACTATTACAAATTACCAAATGCAAAGTAATTGTAACACCCTGCATTTTTAATTGTACCGATTTTGGGTTGTCGGGACGTTAAGCGGCGGAATTCAAGTTAGTTTGGAGAGCAAAAAATTGGTAAGATTAGGTGGGGAATTATTTCGGCACTAATGGTGAAGAGAAAATTTTGGTAATCCAATCGAAAACTAATTGAATGACCGTTAGATTAAAATATTAAGGCGTGAGGGTAAAAAAGTAATTAGTGTTATATATAAGGGGGAGGTTCTCTGCTATCTCCCCCCTTCCCTACGCGATTTCCCTCCTTTCCGCGTCGATCTCAGCCGGTGATTGTTGTGCGTATTCCTCCACTCCAATGGTTAAGGTAAGTCTATGTAGTTTATGATTGATTTTGGTTTGGTGTTGGAGCTTGAGGAGGAATTGATGGTTAGGGTTTTGGGATTTAAGTGTTTATTGAGTTTACTATTGGTTGTAATGGATTATTGAGGATAAATGTGGTGGTTAGGCGGGGAAGTGGGCAAACTTGAGTGAGAAACCGAGAATGTAGGATGTTAAGCCATAGGACGAGACTACTTCAAATTTTCAGCCTAGCTCTGGACATTGGTTTCAGAAATCCCCTTGGGGTGGTAAACTAGGTTATGAGCGGAGCGTTTAGTCGCTGGAATCGTGTGATTCCAACAACCGACGCAAAAGTTATCCACGTCGAAAGTTAGGTGGAATTTAGGGTCGAGATAGATTAGTGGGACATTATGGTAATTCCGTGAAGTAGGGTGATCTTAGTGCGTGAGTAGAGTAGCGGGATGAGTTTTGACGAGAAGTTGGTTGTGTTGTAGGTTTGGCAAGTTTTGGGTGAGACGAGCGCCACGAAAAGCTAGGACACCAGGTAAGTAGTGTATGCATACGTTTTGCCCAGACGGGCCTACACTGAGGAACGTTTGTTTGTGATGGTTGTTTGTGATGTGCGTGAGTATTGTGTGTCATGCATCATGTTTTTGAAATGAGAATGAAAATGAATTTGAGCATGGTTTTATGTGCGGACGCTAATTGTGATGGGCGTGACAGTGAGGACAATGTGTGCATGGGCAGCTAGGCGTCGTTACCGGAGGAACCGGGCCGATGGCGACGTGCCAAGGGGGAGTGGTGGGCGGGTGCGTCCGGTCTCACACTGGAATGGCTGCTGCGGTGTGCGTGCGGGGGTGTGCAACTATGGCCTCGTTGCTAGAGAAATCGGGACGTTAGCGACGTGCCAGGGCGTGCTGTGGCGAGTACGTCCAGCCTCACCCTGGTGTGGTTGCGGTGTGTAGAGTGACATGTTGGTATGGATAGAGGGCCTCGTTGCTGGAGAAACCAGGACGATGGCGACGTGCCAAGGTGTGAGGTGGCGAGAGAGTCCAGCCTCACCATGGTGCGGTCGTATCACGTAGCACGAGTTGTGACAACATGAGCGAGAATGTAGAAATTGCATGTGATAGGATTGCATTGTTGTTTTATGATTCATTTTGCACTGCTTACTGAGCTTTAGCTTATGTCGTGTGTTCCATGGTGCAGGTGCAGAGTTACCAGAGGGTGAGTCGCTAGAGCCCAGACACGACGAGTAGGCGGTTGGTAGCTTGCAACCATGTCTTGGCGGTGGAAGGTATTAGGGCGATTGACCCGTGAAGAGCGTTGGGGTACGGTGAGTTTGAGGGTGGTGTTTTGTGGAGTCAAAGTTGATTGTATAAGATATGTATATAGATACGGATGTATAGGTGTGTTTTGAAACTAGTTGGGAGTTTATGGATGTACCAATTTAGGCATTCATTTTGGTGGTTATGCTTCGATAAAGTTTTTCATGTCTTTCTTCCGTAGAGTTACTGTCATAATTAAGCTACTGGTGTGAAGTGTCGACCGAAATCCATAAGTGTCGACCGCGCGCCTCGACCTGCGCAGGGCAAAACCAGAGTATGTGTCGACCTCTGGTTACGGCTGTCGACCGGTCCGTGTAAATTGGCAACAGTGTCGACCGCGGGGGTCGACCTGCGTGGACAGAGAGGATTAAGGTGTCGATCTGCGGCAGCGAATGTCCACCCCCTCTCTAAAATGAGCGTGGAAGTGTCGACCGGTGTCTCCAGTGTCGACCGATGAAAAGACCCAAGAGGAAAGAAGTGTCGACTGGCTTTGCCATTGTCGACCGATGAAAAATCCGAGACGACCTAGGTGTCGACCAGCATTTATGAGTGTCGATCGGTCCCGGTGTTTCTACGTTTTAAAAAGGAAAAGTTTATTTAAATATATTTTCAAGCAAATTTCCGCTACGATACTTGTATTTATTCCCTTTAGTGGAGTCATTTGAGTCGAGGGGTTCTAAAGTTTTAAATTTCACACGATTTTTGTCAAGGGAGAAGCGGGTGTGTGGTTGACAACCCAGGTCCGGGGATGACTCAGGGCGTTAAAGACGTGGTATCGGAGCAGTGAACAAACTGAAAACAGGTAGGTTTTCGGGGCGTCACAGTTATGGTATCAGAGCTTTTACCTAACTGGAAGTGTGGCTAACAAGGGTGTCGGATCCCTCGGAGGAGGGGTGAGATTGTGAAGGCAAGAGGGTCTGTCACAATTCCCACACCGCTTGGGGAAACGGTAGAATGGACGGTTAATAGGTGGGAATAGGGTATGTTACGAGTGTAGGAGTCACAAGGTCGACGTCGTCCGATGAATGTCCTAATACCACCAGCCGATGCATGGGAGTGCTCCACCAACTCTAAGTGTTTCTTAGAACCCTAGTAGTTTCCGTTTGACTCACTAGATGTTGTGGTGGACAGGTTTAACATTATAGTTAGGGAGACGCGCATAGCTGTAGGCGATATGGATGACGCCGTGAGACAGCTTACCAAGTTGGTCAACTGCCAATCGCAACAGCTGGAGCGGTTTATGAGTAGGGATGACCAGGGCCAGTCTAGTGCCCAGACTTCGACCGACCGTGGGGGTGATAGGTTTTACAGGCTCAGACCCTCAGTGTTCGACGGATTATCTTCGGACCCACTCAATGCTGAAAAGTGGATTCGAAGTATAGAGGATATGATGGACTACGCCAAGGCAGAGGAAGAGGACAGGGTGTCCAGTGCGGCATTTCACCTTGCCAAGGATGCCCGATTTTGGTGGAACTCGGTGAAGGCGACCACCGATGTAAAGTCCATGACATGGGAGGAATTTAAAACGATATTTTTCGACAAGTATTTTAGCCATTCGGTCAGAACTCAAAAGATGGTGGAATTGCAAAGTTGAGACAAATAGGTACGGTGGCCGATTATGTAAGGAAGTTCGAGGCGCTGTCGCGGTTCGCTAGTCATCTGGCGAGCCTGAACGAGAACAAAGTGCACCAATTTATACACGGCCTGAAGCCGCATATATATATGGGTATGCGGATAGCTGGGACTCGATGGGTACCTTAGAAGGAGGTGGTGGCCAAGGCGCTAGACATTGAGGAGGCTAGGACGAAGCTTCCCAGTTACAGAGAGTTGCCCAGAGAACAGCTCAAGAGCTATTTCAAGAAAGTGTTGCCCCAATCCAGCGGAGAAGAGCCGTCTCAGCGAAAGGGCCTGAAGAGATCCAGTGACAGCTCTAGCAGTCAGGGGAACAACAAGCGGCCTCAGGAACCAAGGCAGTTTCTGGTGTGCCCTAAGTGCCAGAGGAGTCACCTCGGCGAGTGCAGGGGAGGTACAAGGCGATGCTACAACTGTGGCGAAGTGGGCCACATGTCTAGAGACTGTAAGAAGCCACGATAGGATCGGTGCTTCAACTACAATGAAGTGGGGCATTTTTCCAGGAGCTACCCGAAGTTGAGCAAGGCCCCAGCGAGAGTGGCACCAAGAGTCTTCGCCCTTATTGAGCCGGATGATGCCGCCCAACCGTCGGTGATTTCAGGTAGTATTCTTATCTCAGGCATAGCGGCTTATACCCTTATCGACACGGGTAATGCTCACTCGTTTGTGTCCACTGCCTTCGTGGTCAAGGCCAATCTGGTGCCTAGCTACTCTGGGCAGTTCTACGATGTGTTGTTGCTGTCGGGAGAGCGCCTGTACTCGGATCAAGTGGTACAAGGTGATATTGTTATAGTGGGGGAAAAACAGTTTTACGCGGATCTGATCATACTCGACATGAAGGGGTATGAGGCTATTTCGGGGATGAGTTGGTTGTCTAGACATTCTGCCACGATAGATTGCAGGACCAGAGAAATCCACTTTCGGATCCCAAGTGAGGAAGATTGTTCTTTCAGGACGGGAAGGGGTTTGAGTAGAATCTCGGCAAATTCGTCTATGAGAGCCCAACAGTTGTTACGGGGTGCATGCGTTGGGTTCTTAGCTAGTTTCATGGATGTGCAGCTTCAGGGCAAGGCCCAACTCCAAGACATCCCCATTATGCATGAATTTTCGGAGGTATTTCTTGAAGATCTACCGGGTCTGCCCCCTGATAGGAAAATTGAGTTCGTTATCGACGTGTACCCTGGAACGGAACCTGTGTGTAAGAACCCGTATAGACTGGCGGCTACCAAGTTGAAAGAGTTGAGAATATAGTTAGAGGAGTTGACGGATAAAGGCTTCATACGCCCTAGTTTCTCACCGTGGGGTGCACTGGTGCTATTTGTTAAGAAGAAAGACGGATCCATACGAATGTGCATTGACTATCGGGAACTGCACAAACTGACGATGAAGAATAAGTATCCGTTGCCAAGGATAGATGAGTTGTTTGATCAACTTCAAGGGGCGCGGGTGTTCTCGAAAATTGATTTGAGGTCCGGTTATTATCAATTGAAGGTCTAGGAGGAAAATGTCCCAAAGACAGCTTTCCGAACGCGGTACAGTCACTATGAGTTTTTGGTGATGTCGTTCGGACTGACTAATGCCCCAGCTACTTTTATGGACTTGATGAACCGAGCATTTAGGGAGCAACTGGATAGATTCGTGATAGTATTCATTGATGACATCCTGATATACTCTCGGAGCGAAGATGAGTCCAGAGAGCACTTGAGGATTATGCTGATGACTCTGGGACAGCACCAACTATATGCTAAATTTTCTAAGTGCGAATTTTGGCTGGAGAGGATCAAGTTTTTAGGACACGTCATTTCTTGTGGTGGCATTTTCGTTGACCCGGCTAAGGTTCAGTCGGTAAAGGAATGGCCACGACTGACCAGCACCAGCGAGATACGCAATTTTCTGGGGCTGGCAGGATATTATCGAAGGTTTATTAAGGGATTTTCGAAGATCGCAGCCCCTTTGACTCGATTGACCAAGAAGAACATGATGTATAATTGGTCCGACGAGTGTGAAGACAGTTTCCAGGCATTGAAGCAGAGGCTGACTACGATCTCTTTGCTTGTGCTGCCAGTGGAAGAGGAGAAGTTTAGCATTTATTGCGACGCCCACAGAGTGGGCTTAGGGTGCGTGCTGATGCAAAATGGAAGAGTGGTTGCCTATGCTTCAAGGCAACTGAAGCCCTATGAACAGAATTATCCTACGCATGATTTGGAATTGGTAGCGGTGATCTTCGCACTTAAGATCTGGAGGCATTATTTATATGGATAGTAGTACGAAATCTTCTCGAACCACCAGTGTTTGAAGTACATCTTCGCGCTGAAGGAACTGAACTTGAGACAAAGGAGGTGGCTTGAGTTGGTTAAAAATTACGACTTAGAAATCAAATATCAGCCGGGAAGGAACAATGTGGTGGCAGATGCCTTGATCCGTGTGTTGCCTTCGACATCTGCTATGAGTTTAGCGATGCCTACCGAGCTGAAGACGGAGGTATAAGAGTTCAGCCTAGAAGTGGTCTCTGATTTGGCAGCTACGCTGTCGGCGATGTCGTTGAGGGCGACTATCCTAGAACAAATTAAGCAGGCCCAAGAAACTAACCTCAAGTGCAGCAGACTGAAAGCAGGTCTAGAGTCCAATGATAGCGCCAACCTCAGCTATTCGGAGGATGGAATTCTAAAGTTTAGGGGTAGGTGGTACATCCCGAAGAGTGAAGAGCTGAAAATGGAGATATTGTCTGAGGCTCACTCGTCACATTTCTCTGTGCATCCCTGGAGTACTAAGATGTACAGAGATTTAAAACAGCACTATTGGTGGCCCAATATGAAGTGGGAGATAGCCAAGCCTGTCGAAGCTTGTGTGATATGCCAGCAGGTAAAGGCGGAGCATCAGAGACCATCAGGGACGCTTCCGCCATTGCCTATACCCGAGTGGAAGTGGGAGTGGGTCACTATGGATTTTGTGGTTGGACTGCCAAAGACTGCTATGGGCCACGATGCGATTTGGGTGATTGTAGACAGGCTAATCAAGTCGTCTCACTTTCTGCCGGTGAAGATGAACTACTCGATGTATCAGTTCGCTCAGTTGTACGTGCAGGAGATAGTTAGACTCCATGGGGTCTCAGTGTCGATAGTGTCAGACCGAGATCTCAGATTTACATCTAAGTTCTGGAGAAGTCTGCATAAGGCCATGGGTACCAAGTTGAAATTCAGCACGGTCTTCCACCCTCAGACCGATGGACAATCAGAGCGAACTATACAGATACTGGAAGATATGCTCAGAGCTTGCTTATTGGAGTTTCAGGCGGCTTGGAGCAAGTTTTTACCATTGGTAGAATTTGCATATAATAACAGTTACCAGTCTACCATTGGCATGGCGCCGTACGAAGATTTGTATGGAAGAAGGTGCAAGTCGCCATTGTATTGGGACGAGGTTGGTGAAGCAAGACTTGTAGGCCCAGAAATACTGCAACAAACAGTTGACAAGATTGCTGGTATAAAGAGAAGGATTGAGGCACCTCAAAGTTGACAGAAGAGTTATGCCGATCGAAGGAGGCGAGAACTAGAGTTCAACGTGGGTGATGAGGTATTCCTAAAAATCTCCCCGTTCAAGGAGTGGTCAGATTCGGGAAGCGAGGAAAACTCAACCCTCATTTTGTTGGACCATTCACCATTGTAGAAAAGATTGGGAAGACAACCTACAAGCTTCAGCTGCCTTCTTCGATGGATGTCGTACACAATATCTTCCATGTCTCCATGTTGAGAAAGTGCATGCGTGATCCTTCCCAGGTGGTCACACAACAGGATATAGAGGCACAACCGACGCTAACCTATGAAGAGAAGCTAGTGGCCGTATTAGGTTCAGCGGTTAAGGTGTTGCGAAACAAGGAAATCCCCTTAGTTAAGGTGCTATGGCGCAATCACAATGTCGAGTAGAGCACTTGGGAAAGAAGACAGGACATGGAGCAACAATACCCAGAACCATTCGGTATGTAAATTTTGAGGACAAAATTCTTTTAAGGAGGGGAGGATGTAACACCCCACATTTTTAACGGTACCATTCAGGACGTTAAGCGGCGGAATTCAGGTCGGTTTGGAAAGCGAAAAATTGGTAAGATTAGGCGGAGAATTATTTCGGTACTAACGGTGGGGAGAAAATTTTTGAGAATCCAACCGAGAACTGATTGAATAACCGTTAGATTAAAAGATTAAGGCGTGAGTGTAAAAAGGTAATTAGTTATTTATATATATATTAAAAGGAGGAGGATTCGGCAGAAACCCTTCCCTCCCCTCC
>JAJTVC010000112.1:0-12912 GCA_022433055.1 Begonia peltatifolia | reverse complement strand
TATTCTCCATTCATCTTCCTCTCTTTTAGGTTGTTCAAATATGCAATTCAATCTTTCATAATTCTGTGGCCAAAGATAAAAAATAATTATTAATGTTCATAATCTGATTTGATTGGAAATATATGCATAAAAATCATTAATATTTTAAATTCTTTCCATGCTTAATAATTTATAGCAATTATTATAATTTTGACCACATTTTAATTAAATTCATTTAAATCATACGAATTTTATTAATAATAAATAGTATAAAATAACTCTAATTTAAGAGTTATCAAATACCTCCAAACTTGAATCATTACTCGTCCTCGAGTGATGCAAAATAAAATCAATATTAAAAATTTCAAAGGTAACATTAATGAATTTCATGTGATTTCCAGAATAATTCAAAACTTGTAACTTTATGAAAAGTAACAACATCACAATTAAAGTCAATTAACATAGAATTATTTTCTAATAAAATAATTTCTCAAAGTGTGTGTGTGTTCAAACTCCTCTTCAACTTGCGAAGTTCAATCATCCAAACTAAATTTCACAGTTAATATTATAGATTACTAACACTTCAATGTTTTTCCATAGTTAATTAGATTTCAAAGATTTTTTTTTTTTTTATATTGACTTTCTCTTACAAGTCAGACTACCTTTTTATGCGAGTGTCAACATTGGTGATGGAGGCCTCCGGTTACTCAGTAGTGTCACTTAAAGATAAATACTCATATAATATTATAGAGGAGTATAGTCAATAATAATATTGCAACGGAGTTCATCCCGAAGTTCCTCTATTTAATTTCTACCTATCGAGTATCCAAAGGACTCACTCGAAATTGAAAGTAAATTAGGAAATTGCAATTTATTCTTTTTTTCATTCATTTTTTTTTTCTTTTATTCATTTTTTTTTCTATATTTTTTTTTCTCTATTTTTTTTTTTTTTGCAAAGAAATCTTTTATTTCTAATTTTCTTGGTAAACATTAACTTATTTTCATCTAAATATAATTGGGAAATTTAATTAGGATATATCCTTAAGTAAACTAGAGAGGAGTTTGTGTGTTATGAAGAAAAATTAGATTAAGGAGAATAGTTCTTAGTTAAATTTCATTAATGCATGATAATGAAATTTTTCAAAAAAATTACGGAGTGAGAAAAATTCTAGATACTTCACTTTTAAGAATTTTTTATTTTTTTTTCTTAGTAGATATTTCACTTTCTCCTACCCTTAATTTCACTTTCTCCTACCCCTTTTTAATACACCTTACCCCCAAACGTAAAATTGGCAGTGTCCTCACTGCCAAACAAAATAGTGTGCAACATAAAATAAAAAGAAAATGGCACGTACTTCCCTGGATAGCTATTCTTCTTTGTCGGATTCGGAATCCGATTGTTGGAGTAGGCTTGTGGGAAAATGAGGAAACGTTAGGTGTGGCTTGGTGTAATCTCGCTGAAGACTGCCTGCTATTGCCTTGTCTTTGAATTGGGTGTAGCGCCAGAATACCCTGTTCTTTTGTTTGATGCGGCGAAGTTTGTCATAAATGTTGTATTGGAGAATCTCACTCTGGCTAATTCTCTGTTCAATCATAAGCATAGTTTGCTTCTGCTTTTCCAATTTTTCATCGATCAGCAGCCGTGCTTCCATGATTTGTTGTTGGTAAATGATACTCTCTGCTGATGTTGCAGCTCCGCTTGCAGCATTTAAATCATGAGATTTTCTTTTCTTCAGTTCTTCATCTTCATCAGCTTCTTCATCCCCTGGTTTATCCATAGCTATTCTTTTAACTGCCAAAGGAGTAATTCCAGATGCTGGAGCAAGCTTCAATTCCTGTTCTTCATAAACTACTCCAGAGAATTCACATAACTCTGTTATTAGAGGGGGAAACAGGAATTGCCCCTTGGGCCTCAAAGCATTAGCACATAAATTTCTATATATAATCTGCCCAAAATTGATACGTTTCCCAGTCAGAATACAATATAGTAAAACAGCTCTATCCTTTATCACATGTTGTCCATGCGATGAAGGGAGTAAGCGGCTTTTAAGAAAATGATACCATACTCTCACTTTCGGTAGTAGCGCAATGCGAGGGAGAGAGCGATCCTGTTTTGGAGATGACCCAGTCGGTATCCGGTTCAGCAATCTCCTTTAGGACAGCTTCGAGGTATGCTGGAGACTGATTGTCGGCATGAGCGTAAAAATTATCCTCCACTTCTTCCAACTGGTAGAACGAATTTATTGTTGCAGGTGAAATCTTCACCTCCCTTTTCCGAACCCTTACCAATTGGGGCAAATCACCTTCGAAGTTAGCATAGAACTCACGAACCAGGTTCATGATGACCTCTCCTGGACGAGTGCAAAATAGTGTCCAATTGTGATTCTGGATAACTGAGGAAACATAACTTAGGTACCCTGAATAGCTGCCGTCAGAAATTACGAAGCCCTTCTCAACCGCAAATGTCTTCTGCTTCATCTCTTGCTCGTATTGGATTTTTGCGACATCGTTAATAAATTCTGGTTGAAACAAATGTTTAGCAGCTTTCTTTTCAGCGCTCTTTGGCCTCATGTTGGTATCTGCTGATCTGCAAAAAAGAATAGAGTTTTCTTTCTTCTGGGTGAGAAATCCGTTAGGGTTGCTGCAGCATTTATAAGACAAGCAAGGGGGAAATTCAAATTTGAAAGAGATTTTAAAATTTTGATGAAAATCACACTGTGGTAAAGATCACGATTAAATAACACTAAATAAAAGAATTGATTGACTAATTTTATTTATTATTATTATTATTTTTATTCTTTATATATATATATATATATATATATATATATATATATATATTTCTTTTCGATTAAGTGTGATGCTACAGCTAACATTGTAGCATTACCATTATTTTCACCGAAACTAAAAATAAACAAAAGGATACTAAAAATTGAGTTGCCTCCCAATAAGCGCTTGATTTGTAAGTTTTCAGCTTGACTTTTCCATATTTCATGTAGCTTCTCCGTTCTCAAGAGTAATTGACGTAATTTCCGTCAATTTTTCTCCAAGGTATATGTAACACCCCGAGAACCTACACGTTCCCGGTGTGCTACAGTACGTCTACACACTACACGTACACTAACACTTGACATAACTCACTCAATTTATTACCCCTTTCATTTTCAAAAGAACATTTGTGAGTATGAAAAAATTTCGACTCGATTCGAAAATAACTTGCGTCCCAAAGAGGGAACACGAAGTCCTTAATATAAAAATACGCAGCGGAAAGGAAAAACCATTTAAAACAGTTTAAAACAGTTGGAATCTTAGGAAAGAATCCAACGCCCCTCTCGAACTACACAATCCGGTACCGCGCACTCAAATCCCCACTTCGACACCCCGCGCGCACTCTCGCAGTGCCGCACGTGCCAACTACATGTCACTATGTCTCGCGCACGTTCACAGCGCCGCGTGCCCCACGCACCCTGCCACTGTACAGCACGTCCGCGCGCACGCCTCACGCGGCGCCGCACGACCCGTGAGCACCCGCAGGGACGTGTGCCCCGTGCACCTGGGATCACGCCGCACTCCCACGGTCATCTACCCTTCTTGAGGATTCACTACTCACATCTCAACCCATTCCATATTCTCTCGACTCCCTACCTCTCTCCCGAAATTTCGGCAGAGTAACGGCTAAAAACTGACTATCGCAAAATTTAAAAACCCTGCACTCAGCTCACCAAACTAACAGTGTTTATCTATCCATCATCTAGAGAAATCACCATAATCAAATCAAAGTATGAAGACAACGAAAATACATCAAATACAAATGAAGAAAGTCCCCAGTATAGAGTAATATCATACTCTAACATGAAAAATATCTGCGTACGTCACCAAAATCACACGCAGTCCATATACCTATACACTGACACATATACACCTCATCTCATCGACTGTACATAATCATCGCAAAAGAAGAAAACCTCCAAAACCAACCATGCCACAACCTACCAACTCCACGGGTCGGGTCGGGTCGCCCTAACAAAAATCCGCCATCCGGTGCTGCGGTCACACGCCGCCAACCATCCTACGCCTCTCGACTAGGCACTCGAGGCTCACCAGCAGTATCGTCAGCACCTACACCATAGAACACACAACATAAGCCTAACGCTCAGTAAGTAATGCGATATGAAAGTAAAAGCCGACAATGCAATCCTATCACATGCAGTCTCTATACTCACACTCATGTTGTCACATTTGTGACTCGTAGTGCAGCCGCACCAGGATAAGGAGGAACCTCACGCCACCCTACACCCTCACACGTCGCCACCGTCCCGGACTCCCCAGCAACGAGACCCACAAGCTACACACACGCATCACCACACGGCAACCACATCAGGGTAAGGGTGTACCTCGCGCCACTCTACACCCTGACACGTCGCCCCCGTCCCGGCCTCCCCAGCACGCGGCCACAGTTGCCACACACACACGTTTCGCGACAGCTAAGCCGGCCCACCCCTTGAGTAGGATCCGCGACTGGTGTTGTACCGACCCACACACTAGTAGGATCCGCGGTACCACTGCCCATATCCTCACCGTCAACACATTCACGCTGCATGACGGCCCAACCGGCCCACCCCTCGAGTAGGATCCGCAACTGGTGAAGCACCGGCCCGCACACTAGCGGGATCCGCGGTACCACCGCCACACGTCTCACCTCATACATCAAAACATGCTAAAAATCATTTTCTTTCTCGTTTTTTAAAAATATGATGCATGTCAAACAATACGCACGCACACCACAATCAATCACACAAACCCTAAAGTTCTACAGTGTAGGCCCACTTGGGCAAAACACATGCATGCACTACTTACCTGGCGTCCTAAGCTCGCTCGATGCACAGCTTCGCCAAATAGTGTCTCAACCTAAAACACAACCAATCTCTCATCAGTATTTATCTCAAAATTCACCAAATAGCTAAAAATAACCTTCCTTAACTACACTCATGAAATTCCAACTAAAACGGTCCATTGGTTTGGTTTGGCCGAAAACTAGCCGAAAGTTCAGATGCGCATAACTTTTGCGTCCGTTGACGGAATCGAGTTATTCAAGTGGCTAAACGTCCCCTTAGGAACCTAGTCTAACATACTAAGACGGATTTTAAAATGGTAAGCCGCAGATAGGTGAAAAACACCAAAACCCGAATCTGTCATTTTTATCGAAATTCACATTTTCGTTTCTCCTCAACCAAAACTTACTCGCAACTAGTCTTACGCATCAAAAACGGCTATGCTACCCTCACACGTCGAATTTCTACGAAAAACGCCTTCTAATTTGACTTGGACCAAAATCTGACATAAATTTCTGACGCGCATAACTTTTTCGTCGGATATCGAAATCGAACGATTCCAGTGGCCATACGTTCCTCTAATAACCTATTTTAACCCACAAAGATAGAATTTGAAACGATCAACCGAAACTAGGCCGAAACGGCCAAAAACAGAATCTGTTTTTATCCTAAAAATAGCCAAAAATTCAACTTCGATCTAACTTCGCAAATTCCTTCACCAAGCAGCCACATTACAGTCCAATATGCATAACTCATAACAATTCGAAGCTTCTCGATCAGAAAGTTTGAATGGCAACACAACCCTCCCTGGTTTTCTTCTCGAAACTAGGGCACCACCAGTGCCCCCCTTTTCCCTTGCTGCAACCCCTCCATACCTTGGCACAATAAGCCGAGGCAGGAACACAGGTAGCCTACATCTTCGGCCACCACAATTAGAGGAGGAACATGGGACATTCCCACCTGTCCTCGGTCGTGTTTAGGGCGGAATGCCGAGCCCCTAGCGCGCCCACCTCAACCTACACACACCAAGAACCGAGCTCAAACAAGACGAGAGTTCGGAAGTAACCGAACTTCCCACTTGCTGGCGAAAAATCGAAAAGGAGGAGGGCAGTTTACCTTGGGTCTTTGGCACGGGAATGGCTGAGCTACACGTCGTTCCCGACTTGTCGGAGCCCCTTATTCCCGTCGGCTGCCGCTAACTTCTCCTCCGGTCGTCGGCCGTCATCAGAGCTCGAAGCTCTCCCCTCTCCCGCGTCTCCCTCTCGGCTATCTCGGCACCAAGGAGTAACAGCCGAATGGCTTCCTCCCGAAGCCATTCGGCTGTTATATTAGATTTTGATTTTTTTTTTAACAAATTACAAAACTGCCCTCACGTGTTTTAATCTTCCGTAATTTCGTTAATTTCTCGACCTCCCGACTTCAAATTCTGAAAACCATCGCAAAAGTAGGCTCCGGGTCTTATAATATAAATTTTCCGTTGAAATATTTCTCAAAACTCCGACCGAGATTAAACTAAAAATTTCATAAATTAAAAATTATAATTTGAAATTTCCGGGTTATTACAGTATAACTTCACTCTCTGGCCATTTACCTTAAAATTTCGGCCGATTTTTTCATCTCGTAATTCCAAAGTTCCGTATGGATAAACTTCTATTATTTCAAAAGGGCCAGACCACCGAGATTTTAACTTACCTGGAAAAAGCTTCAATCTTGAGTTGAAAAGTAAAACTGCTTGTTCTTTTTTGAACACTCGCTTTTGAATCTTTTTGTCGTGCCACCGCTTTACTTTTTCCTTGTAGATTTTAGCATTCTTGTAAGCACTTATCCTCAACTCTTCTACTTCTTGCAACTGTAAAAATCGATTTCTTGCTGCTTGCTTTAAATCCAAATTTAATGTCTTGATTGCCCAGTAAGCCTCATGTTCTAGCTCCACAGGTAAATGACAAGGTTTTTCGTAAATCAAATTGTATGGAGTGGTGCCCAGGGGAGTTTTGTAAGCTGTTCTGTATGCCCACAACACATCATTAAGTTTTTGAGACCAATCCTTCCTATTGGGATTCACCACCTTTTCTAGAATTCTTTTAATCTCTCTGTTTGAAACCTCCGCTTGGCCATTACTTTGTGGGTGATATGCTGTGGTTATTTTGTGTTTGACTCCATATTTGCTCAATAATCCATTGAAAGACCTATTGCAAAAGTGAGATCCTCCATCGCTAATAATTGCTCTGGGTGTTCCGAATCTAGTGAATATATTTTTCTGTAAAAATTTTAGAACTCCTCTTCCTTCATTATTTGGTAGCGCCACTGCTTCTACCCACTTTGAAATATAATCAACAGCCAAGAGAATGTATTGATTGCTGAACGACATTGGAAACGGTCCCATGAAATCTATGCCCCAAACATCAAATAATTCGATCTCCATAACATTATTGAGTGACAGCTCATGTTTCCTTGTAATATTTCCTACCCTTTGGCACCTGTCACAACTTTTCACAAAAATATTAGCATCCTTAAAAAGAGTAGGCCAGTACAAACCTGATTGTAGAATTTTTGCGGCTGTGCATGTTCCTCCGTAATTACCCCCGTATGGTGCTGCATGGCATTGCTGTAGAACTGATTCCATTTCATCCTCTGGAACACATCTCCTTAGTAATTGGTCAGCACATTGTTTAAAGAGGAAAGACTCATCCCAAAAATATTGTTTCACATCTTTCAAAAATTTCTTTCTCTGCTGATATTGCATTTTGGGAGGAAGAATGTTGCTTACAATGTAGTTCACAAAGTCGGCATACCATGGCACTGAATATACATCTGCTTTTAGCAGCTGTTCATCTGGAAATGTTTCTTTTATGCTTTCTCCAGGTTGCTGTTTGTTCCCGTTTTCTAGACGAGATAAATGATCTGCAACTTGATTCTCGCACCCTTTTCTATCGCGGATTTCCAAATCGAACTCTTGAAGAAGTAACACCCAGCAAATTAGTCTTGGTTTTGCATCCTTTTTCGTAACTAGATACTTGATGGCTGCATGATCAGTGTACACAATCACCTTTGTTCCTATCAGATATGCCCTGAATTTATCGAAAGTAAAGACTACCGCAAGTAGCTCTTTCTCTGTAGTGGTGTAGTTTTTCTGAGCATCATTGAGTGTTTTGCTGGCGTAATAGATGGAATGAAATAATTTATCTTTCTTCTGTCCTAGCACTACTCCTACTGCATAATCGCTGGTATCACACATTAGAATAAAAGGTATGGACCAGTCGGGTGTTGTTATCACAGGCGCGGTTACTAATTTATGCTTTAGCATGTTGAAAGCTTCCAAACAATCTTTATCAAAATTGAAAGACACATTCTGTTCCAGCAACATGTATAAAGGTTTAGAGATTTTTGAGAAGTCCTTGATGAAACGTCGATAAAATCCCGCATTACGCAAAAAACTCCGAATTCCTTTTACTGTACTCGGTGGTGGTAAAAATTCTCGATGATCTCCACTTTTGCCTTATCCACTTCTAAACCTTTTGCTGAAACTCGATGGCCCAACACTATTCCCTCGGAAACCATAAAATGACACTTCTCCCAATTGAGTACTAAGTTCGTCTCAAAGCATCTCGTCAAAACTCGCTCTAAATTCTTCAAACATGTTTTGAAAGACTATCCAGTAATGGACAAGTCATCCATAAAAATCTCCAAACATTCTTCAACCATATCTGAAAATATTGCCATCATGCAACGCTGGAATGTTGCTGGAGCATTACACAGTTCGAAAGGCATTCTCCGAAATGCGAAAGTTCCATAAGGGCATGTAAACGTAGTTTTCTCTTGATCTTCGGGCGCAATCATAATTTGATTATAACCTGAATATCCATCCAAAAAGCAATAAAATTGTCTACCAACTAACCTGTTGAGCATTTGATCGATAAATGGTAGCGGGAAATGATCCTTTCGTGTGGCCTTGTTTAACTTCCTGTAATCCATGCAGATTCTCCAACCTGTGACTGTTCTTGTCGGAATTAACTCATTATTTTTGTTGGAAACAACTATCGTCCCACTTTTCTTTGGAACGCACTGAACCGGGCTGATCCACGAGCTGTCTGAAATAGGGTAAATAATTCCAGCATCCAACCATTTGAGAATTTCTTTCTTCACTACCTCCTTCATTACTGGATTCAATCTTTGTTGTTGCTCTATAGATGCGTTGTATCCATCTTCTAGGAGTATCTTGTGCATACAAATACTAGGACTAATCTCTTTTATGTCTCTAACTGTCCATGCCATAGCCTGCTTATGAGTTCTCAATATGTGGAGTAATTTTTTCTCTTGAACGGTTGTTAGAGTAGCCAAGATAATAACAGGAAAAGTCTCATTGGATCCTAAAAATGCATATTTGAGGTGAGCGGGCAGTTGTTTAAGCTCCAATGTTGGTGCATCCTCGATGGAAGACTGAGGAAGTTCTAGTTCATTTTTTGTTCTTGTTAATGGTTCGTACTGTTTTCTGTAGCCCCGAGAAATCTGCTTTGTTTCTTACGATTTCATCCTTTCTGATATAATAAAACACTCTTCTTCTTCATAAGGATACTTCATAGCTTTTAAAACGTTGAAGGTAACATGTTGATCATTTACCCTCATGGTGAGTTCTCCTTTTTGGACATCGATTAACGTTCTTCCCGTGGCTAAAAATGGCCTTCCCGATATGATCGGCACTTCACAATCTGCTTCATAATCCAAAATAATGAAGTCCGCTGGAAATATAAATTTATCTACCTTTACGAGTACGTCTTCTATCTTCCTCTATGGATAAGTTAATGAACGATCAGCCAGTTGCAAAGTAACCGTAGTAGAACGAACTTCTCCAAATCCTAGTTTCTTGAAGATGGACATCGGCATTAGATTAATATTGGCTCCTAAATCACATAAAGCTCTCCCAAAATAATTGTTGCCGATCGTGCATGGAATTGTGAAGCTACCTGGATCTTTCAATTTAGATGGAATCTTATTCTGTAAGATGTAACTTGTTTCTTCGGTCATGGCTACTGTTTAAAATTCTCCTAGCCTTCTCTTCTTGGACAAAATATCCTTCATAAATTTTGCATAGTTGGGCATTTGTTCCAGTGCTTCCACCAATGGTACATTAATGTGAAGTTGTTTAAGAACGTTTAGGAATCTTTTGAACTGCTTGTCTTGGTTGTGTTTCTGCAATCGTTGGGGAAATGGTGGTGGTGGTCTATGAATTTTTAATTCACCTCGTGGTTGCTGTGGTGTTGCTACAGTATCAGTCACTGGGTCACACTTTTCCGATTCATCTGAATCCTCTTGTTCAACCAACTTATCTTGTTTCATTAAATTTTCTGCCCTCGGTTGTTTTTCTGGAATTTCAAACTCCCTTCCATTCCTCAATACTAAAGCTTTGCAGTGCTCTTTTCCTAGTCTTTGTGGCACTTCTGTATCACTTGGTAATTGCCTCGTATTCCGTGTGTTTAATGATTGAGCCAACTGTCCCATTTGAGTTTCAATATTTTTTATGGAGGCTGCCAGATTTTGCAGAATCACGTCTGTTTTGGAGGCATATTCTTTGGCAAAGCTTTCCAATTTCTCTTGAGACATCATACTATTATTGGGTTGCGAGAATTCTTGAGGGTTGTTTCCTGTAGGTCTGCTTGGTGCTGTAGCATTCTGCTGCTGAGAATTCCATTGAAAGTTTGGATGTTGTTTCCAGCCAGGATTATATGTCTGAGAATAAGGATTATTGTTCCTATTGTATCCCACATAATTTGTAGATTCTGGGTTGGTGGGACATAAGTTATTGTCGTGGTATTCCCTGTAGAAAATACACGATACTTCTCTCGTTGTCGGCTTTAACGGGTTGTTCATCAATTTGATGGTATTTTCCAGCGTGGCGATCTTTGCATTCAAGGCAGAAACTTCGTCCAAATCGTAAACTCCAGATGCGCGCTTTGTAGGATAAACTCTTTCTGAAGGCCATTGATAACTGTTTACTGCCATTCTTTTCAATAAATCATACGCTTCATTAAGAGATTTTGATAGAAAAGTTCCATTTGCTGCAGCATCGATGATTGATCTGGTCTGGCCATTAAGTCCATTATAAAATGTTTCCAGCTGAATTCAATGTGGTATTCCATGATCAGGGCACTGTCTTAACAATTCTTTGAATCTGTCTCAAGCCTCGTAAAGTGATTCACCATCCTGTTGTTGAAAACTTGTGATTTCATTCCTCATTCTCGTGTTCTTCACTGGTGGATGATATGTCATTATGAATTTCTTAGCTAAATCTCCCCATGAAGTGATAGTATTTGCTGGAATGCCATTCAACCAATCTCGTGCTCTGTCTCTTAAGGAATATGAAAAAAGTTTGAGCCTTAACGCTTCAGCTGAGACTCTAGGAAAATTAAATGAATCGCTCACTTCTCCAAAAACCTTTAGATGCCGATGAGGGTTGTCTGACACTAATCCACTAAACTGTCCAACTGTTTGAAGCATCTGAAACATGACTGTCTTTAACTCAAATCGAATAGCATGTAAGTCTGGTCTCACAATACAAGGATTCAGATCATCAAGTGTTGGAATAGCGAAATCCTGAATAGGTCGATCTCGGTCATCGATAATACGATTAGGGTTATTTCCTATTTCTTCCTGGTTGGCCATATTGTCTTCTTCAATAAATGGTAATTGTTGTTGTCTTCTTCTTGCTCGAAATGTACGTTCGATCTCTGGATCGTATTGAACAAGATCCTGGTTGTCCTCGTCAAGCATCAAGTAATTAGTACCTAAAGAAAAATGAATGAAACATAAAAAAAATTAAAACAAAATTATAAAGATAAAATTATAGGAAAATAAAATAACTAAGAAATATCCTCGGCAACGGCGCCAAAAACTTGTTAGTGGTTTTTTCTATACCTAACGCAAGTGCACGTGTCGCTAACAAAGTAATAAATAGTAAGTAAAAGTCGATCACACGAGGATATTCTTAATCAATTTTAATTGCTATAAAATTATATTAAATAAAAATAAATTAATAAGATAAATAACGTGACGAAAAAATATTATAAAATTAGAAATCACTTAGATATGCTAGAGAAACAAATTAAACTAATTTATGATGATTATGATAATAAAATCCTTAGTTAGGGTCGATTTCCTCGTTACGTGAATTTTACTACTGATGCTACAGAAAGCTACAACATTTACTACGAAACAGCGAGAACAAATATTTTTCTAGGGTTCTATCGAATTGCCTAGTTAAATTCAACCTAAGGTTTCTTTCGACTTTGAAAGAATAAAACTTGAATTGAATTTCTTTTCAGCCCTATTCTCAATGCCAAATAAATTAATGTCAACAACCTTGTAACAGTTTAATTTATTTAATCTATCATGCATCTTAAGATTCCTATCTATCTATCGATACAATAGGAACATGTAACATCAAATTTGTCAGTCGACACAATTCAAATTAAGCAATAAACATCATGATAGATTGTTCCATAAAAAATACGTAAACTTTCATAGAATTAAGTAAAACACATAACGAGTACTATCTCTCCTAACCAAGATTAAAAACTTAGTCTAAAATCATACTAATAAAAATCATAATAAAAATATTCATATAGAGAAAAATAAAAAGTAGAGAAGAAATTGTGGTCTTCGCTCTTCTCTGGAATAATCTCCCTTCAGAGAGTTTTTTTTCCGGAGATGCTGGACGTCGTCTGACAAAGAGCAAGAGAGAAAGTGAGTAAAAAAAGGAGAGAACCCGTATAAAGGAGAGTTTTTGAAAAGATCAAGAGAAGAAATCGAAATCCCCATTTTCAGGGAGAGAATAATCTTCTCTCTCCTTCCAAAATCCTCTTTTTTTCCTTTTAAATTTTCTTTTATTGCCTTTTAAATTCTCTCATCAGCCACTTTCTCTTCATTCTTTTTGCGCCACATCACTCTTCTTTTGTCGTTAAGGGCCACATCATCATTCTCTTCCTCTTCTCTCTTGTTTTTCTATCAATTCAATTTCCATGCTTTTAGGATATTCTCCATTCATCTTCCTCTCTTTTAGATTGTTCAAATATGCAATCCAATCTTTCATAATTCTGTGGCCAAAGAT
>JAJTVC010000108.1:0-25000 GCA_022433055.1 Begonia peltatifolia | reverse complement strand
ATGATTATGTTATTGTATCCTTACTGCATGGTTTTAATGATAAATGTGTTGATGCGTGATATATGCACTAAAATGAAATACATGTTTATCGCAATGTGTTAATGCCCTCGTAAAACTTTATGCCGAGTTCATTAATTGTTCTAGTAGATTTGACCCCTTAAACTTAAAACAGTCATAACTTCTGATACAGGTGTCAGATTTTCACCTATAATATATCAAATCGAAGCTCTCTCAGAGCTCTATGAACCATACTAAGGTTCTACTTTGAGCTCAACATACCGTCCCCAAAAAAGGCTGTTCAAGTCCTCAAATTTGCGTTCGAAGTTTTAGGCGCCTAAGATCCACTACTTTTTCCCCTCCTTTCTAACACTTAGGGTTCGATTTAGCGTAAGTACAAATGTCTCTCCTATAACCCTAGGAAGTCACACGAAAACTAGAAGTGGACTCAACTGAGATTTAAACCCAGATACTATGACTCAAGAACCGAACCGGGGTAAACACGTTCCCCAACCCGAGACTTGTACCCATCAAGAGGGAGAGTTCAGTCTTCAAGGACAATTAAATGGCCTTAACGGAGAAGTTAGTAATCTAGCCCAACAACTCAAAACTTAACCCTTGGTATGAAATTCATAATGAAGAACGTCAACAAGATTATTTCTAGAGAACCCTCTCGAGATGACATCCCTAGGATAAGACCTGAGAACCCTAGAAGAATCGAATACCCTCCCAGGAGATTCCCCGACCAAGACCCTTCCCCAAGAAGTGAGAGGCCAGCTAACCCAAGAAGGAGGTTCCAAGATTTTGACTATCATGATGAGGATGAATGGTCCCTAGACGAAGAAGAAAATTTCGATCCAGCTGTCGAAAGGACTTAAACGATCTTAGAAACATTAAGTTGCATGTTCCATCATTCGATGGTGCATGCGATGGTAACACCTTTCTAGATTGGATAGATAAAGTAGAGAAAGTCTTTGACTACTATGAATATTCGGATAAAGTTAAGATCCAACTGTTTCGGTCGAGCTCACGGGATACGCGGCCCTCTTTTTGACCAACATTAAATCCCAAAGACAAAAGATAGGAGACGACCCTATCACCACTAGGAGAGTGATGAAGTCCCTTATGACCAAGAGATTCATACATAACCAATACCGGCAAGAGCTCTTCCTCCAAATCCAAAACCTAAGACAAAGACGTCGATCTGTTGAAGAATACCTTACTGAGTTTGAGACCCTTAGGATTCGTGGAGATATGGACAAACTTGAAGAGTAAGTGCTTACCCAGTTTATTCGAGGACTGCACCAAGATATAGGAGACACTGTTGAGTTGCATTCCCTAGAATCCCTTGACGCGGTAATACAGTAGAGCGTCAACTTAGTAGGAAGAGAAAAGCTAGTTTAACCCAGAAATTTCCACTCAAGACTACTCCTAAGATCACTCCTCCGTAACCAGAACCAAATAAAACTTTCACCAAAGCTGAGGGAAAGAAACCATTTCCACGTAGTTGGGCACCCAGAGAATCAAGTAATAAAACCCTAGTAGAAAGTGCCAATCCCCCTAGATCGCAAGATCTCAAATGCTATAAGTGTCATGATTTGGGTCATTTCATGGCTCAGAGTCCTAATAGACGAGTGATGATCCTCTAGGAGGACACTAGAGAGTTTACCAGTGAAGGCGAACGAGAAGGTATAAAAGAAGATGAGGAGGAGAGTGACTCCCAAGAGGAAGTTTTCCACGCCCCTGAAGGTCCAATGCTTATCGTCAGGAGAAGATTGTCAGCGTGACAACATCTTCAATAGTAAGTGTTTCATCAAGGAGAAGTTATGTTCTCTGATTATAGATGGAGGTAGTTGTGCTAACGTAGCCTCCATGGAGTTGGTGACCAAGTTAGGCCTAGAGACCAACACTCACCCCCACCCCTACAAGCTACGTTGGCTAGATGATAGGGATGATGTCAAGGCTACCAAGCAAGTGAAAGTTGAATTTGCCCTCGGGAAGTATAAGGACACGATCCTCTGCAATGTTGTGCCTATGAGTGCAAGTCATTTACTGCTGGGCAGACCCTAGCAGTTTGACCAAAGGGTAAACCATGATGGTTATACTAACTACTATTTCCTTAAGTTTGAAGGAAAGACTTCTAAGTTTGCTACCATGACCCCCGAACAAATATCTAAAGATGACGCCGCAAGAAAAGAAGTCAAGGATAAGGCTACTTTATTCATGATTAAGAAGGAGATAGAAACATCCATGCGTAGAAGAGATCCCCTTATTTTGGTACTTCTTTGAGATGGAGTTATGGAACTAGAAGTTATTCGTCAAGCCGTTAAAACCTTACTTAACCAGTTACAAGATGTCTTCCCAGAAGACTTACCTCAAGATCTAATAACCTTGCGTGACATTGAACAACAAATTGATCTCCAACTTGAAGCCGTGCTGCCTAATAAACCAGCATACCGAATGAACTCCAAAAAAACCAAAAAACTGCAGTACCAAGTACAAGAACTCTTAGACAAAAGTTACATAAAACAGTCCATGAGTCCCTGTGCAGTACCTTCCTTATTAGTTCCCAAGAAAGACGGCACCCATAGCACGTGTGTCGATAGCCGAGCCGTGAACCAATTACTGTCAAGTATAGATTTCTCATCCCTAGGCTCGAGGACATGTTGATGAGCTCAATGGAGCCTCCATTTTCTTTAAAATAGATCCTAAAAGCGGCTACCATCAGATCAGGATGAGGGAAGGCGATGACAACTTAATGTATAGCGTGGACCTCACTCAACATCTCTCCCATCTTAACTCACTCTTTCAGACCCTTAAAAATGCTAAGTTATTTGGTAACATAGAAAAGTGCTCTTTCGCACAGGACAAGGTATACTTTTTGGGATTTGTCATCTCAAAGGACGGGATAGGAGCGGATGAAGAAAAGATAAACGCCATTAAAGACTGGCCTACACCGAATTCTATCACAGAAATATGCAGTTTTCACGGGCTTGCCTCATTTTATAGGAGATTCATCAAAGACTTTAGTTCGATAGTTGCTTCACATACTGATTGGACTAAGAAAGGAAAAGAGTTCTCTTGGACTCTGGCGTTTTGAATGGGCTTTGACCGCATCAAAGACAGATTATGTCATTTCCCTATACTTGCCCTACGGGATCTCAACAAGGCCTTTGAGGTCAAAAGCGATACATGTTGAGTCGGCATAGTAGCCCGTGGTATATTTTAGTGAAAAGTTAAAAGGACCCATACTAAATTATTCCACCTACCACAAAGAATTCTACGTAGTTACACGTCCTTTAGAACATTGGTAGCATTACCTTCTACCACGAGAATTTGTTATCAATACTGACCAGCAGGCCCTTAGACATATTAAGAGTCAGCACAAGCTAAACAAGAGGCATGCCAAGTGGGTGGAGTTTTTAAAAATGTTTCCATATACCCTTAAGTATTTGAAAGGGGAGAATATTGTTGTGGCCGATACACTCTTTAGAAAGTGCATTCTACTCACTGAATTAGGGGTTAGGTTCTTTGCCTTTAAATGGATTAAAGAGAGCTATGAAATCGACCCTGATTTTGGACCTTATTACATCAAGTGCATGGATAAGGCCGAAGGCAAATATCGTCTCATGGATGGCTATTTTGTTAAAGTGGAAAAATTATGCATTCCCTAAGGAAGCTTAAGGCGATGCCTAGTAAAAGAATCTCATTGCGGAGGTCTAGCAAGTCACTTTGGAGAGAAAAAAAACCCTAGAATCGCTTAAGGAACACTTCTATTGGCCTCGCATGATGAAAGATGTGCACCGCATGGTGAAGACATGTGTGATTTGCAAAAAGGCAAAGAGTAAGGTTCTACCTTAAGGCTTATACATGCCCTTACCCGTCCTATCACACCCTTGGGTAGAGGTTAGTATGGACTTTGTTTTAGGACTACCACAGACTGCCCGGAATAAAGACTCTATAATGGTGGTCGTGGATCGGTTCTCCAAGATGACACACTTCCTTCCTTGTGCCACAACCAATGATTCTGTCTTAATAGCTAACCTATATTTTAAAGAGATAGTTTGCCTGCATGGTATACAGCGTTCTATAGTGTCGGACAGAGAAAATTTCTGAGTGCATTTTGGACCACTTTGTGGAAAAAGTTAGGGACTAGATTGTGCTTCAGCATGTCCTTTCATTCCCAAACCGATGGTCAAACGGAAGTCGTCAATAGGACCCTAGGTACCCTCTTACGCATTGTTGTAGGTAAGAAACTATCTAACTGGGATATAGTACTTCTAGGCTTGGAGTTTGCCTACAACCACACCCTTCATTCCATTACTCAGCAATCGCCCATTGAGGTTGCCTATAGGTTTAATCCATATACATCGTTAGATCTTTTTCCCTTACCTTTTATAGACTTAGCAAATCCATCAAGAGTGGAAAAGGCTGAATGAATTAAGGAATTGCACAAGACTGTACGCAAAGCCATCGAGAAAAGCAACGAAAAGGTAGCCAAACACGCTAATAAAGGACAACGAGAAGTTATCTTTAATGAAGGAGACTTAGTTTCTTTACACCTAAGGAAAGAAAGGTTCCCCGCTAAAAGGAAATCCAAGTTAATGCATAGAGCACAAGGACCATTGAAGGTGTTAGAAATAATCAACAATAACGCTTATAAGATAGAGCTACCACGCGACTACGGAATTTCTTCCACCTTTAATGTCCAAGATCTCTCTCCATACAAAGGAGACGATGATGAAATCAAAGCGACCCCATTAACGGATTTGACGTCAAATCCTCAATCACCTGAGGAGGAGGATGTGCCCCAGAAGGCCATCACTCGATCACAAATCAAGGCACGAGCTTTATCAAACTTATCCACTGACAAGTTCAATTCTTTTGCAGGTATTAATGGTTTCGAATGTCTCTTCACGAACATGGAATGGGACCCGAGCACAAAGGACAAAGATCAACCCTTGCATTTGCTATCGTGGGAGGTAAAGGTGGAAGCACATGAAGAAGCGATTTGTCTCCCTCGAAATTAATTAGTAGCTGAATTTTTATTTGGCAAACATTTTGCCCTTATGTTTTTATTAGCAAACATTCGCCCTCTTGTAATGTTTTATAGTTGTATGCATCTTTAGTCATTAGGATTAGATGTATGTTAGGTTAGGTGGTGGTTAGAAGCAACAATTGGGCCGAAGTTAGCAGCACATTGATGCAACAATTGGGGCGAAGCTTTAAAAGTGCTCTGGTGTGCTAGTGGACCAAGAATGACCAACCATGTGGCCCATTTCGAAGGCCAAGCTCATTCTATCCTTCAGCCACCCTAGGTTTATAAATACATGGCTATTGGTGTTTGTAAACATTGTTGAATCTATGAGAATAGTTTCTTTTTGTGTTCAGTCGAAGCAGCCATGAAGACTGGTGAACGGTAAGACTCAGTTCGGTCAAGAACCGAGGAGTGTATCTCCTTTGAGCTTTCAAGCCCGAGGTTGCTTGAATATGCATTTTTCCACTTTTCTTCCCTCTCTTTATAGAGCAGGATACACGAAGAGAGTTGCCATTAACCAGTTCCGATTGCTGCCGTCTTCCTTTGGAAGATTGTTATGCCGAGAGCCTAAAATATTGCTTATCGGACAGCATTTGGTTTTCTGCTCGTTTTCTCATCCGTTCTGTTTGTTGGTAGAACACGACCCATTCAAAGTTGGAATCGTGTCAATTAACCTCAAAATAATCTTTTACCTAACTGGCTAAATTTTCCACCCTCAATCCATGATCACCTATATGCCATCATAACTCTTTATTGTCTGAGGCAACCCGACAACAAAGTCCATTGATATTTGCTCTCATTTCCATTCAGGGATAAACAATGGTTGTAGCTTTCTTGCTAACCTCTGGTGTTCAGCCTTAATCTACTGGCAAATCAAACATGTCTCAATGTACTTTTTCACAATTCTCTTCATATTAGGCCACCAGTAATGTGCTTAAGGTCCCTGTACATCTTGGTACTTCCTGGATGCACAGAAAACTTAAAAGAATGGGCTTCTAAAAGAATCTCCCGATAAAGTTCCTCGTTATTCAGAACATACCACCTATTCCAAAACTTGACGATTCCATCGTCCGAATAACTAAACTCCTTGAAGTGGATGTCGTCACTCTACTCAATGCATCAGCAACTACGTTCGCCTTGCCGAGGTGGTATTTAATTTTGAAGTCATAGTCCTTGACGAACTCTAACCATCGCCGCTGCCTCATATTCATCTCCTTCTGAGTGAAAATATACTTCAGACTTTTGTGGTTTGAATATATCTCACACGGCTGTCCATACAGATAATGTCTCCAAATTTTCAGCACGAAAACTACCGCGGCTAACTCCAGGTCGTGTGTCGGATACTTCTGCTCATAGGTTTTCAATTACGTAGAGGCATAGGCTATCACCTTCCCTTCTTGCATCAACACACATCCAAGACCTATTTTGGAAGAATCGCAATAAATGCTAAATCTTTCGTCCTTAACAGCAAGCGTCAAAATCGGAGCAGTAGTTAATCTCTGCTTCCATGTCTGGAAACTGTGCTCGCAATCTTCGGACCACAGAGACTTCACATTTTTCCTCGTCAAACGGGTCAGAGGCGTCGCGATCTTTGAAAATCCTTCAATGAATCTTCTGTAATAACCTACTAAGTCGAGCAAACTTCGTATCTCAATGACATTTTTCAGCTGTGCCCACTCTTTAACTGCCTGGATCTTCGTTGGATCAACAGATATGTCATCGCTCGAGATTACATGACCCAAGAAATGAACCCTATCCAACCAAAACTCGCACTTAAAAAACTTTGCATAGAGTTGGTGTCGGTTCAGGGTTTCCAACACTGCTTTCAAATGCTTCTTGTGTTCCTCCTCATTGCGAGAATAGACCAACATATCATCGATAAACACTATAACAAATTTATCGAGATAATCATGGAATACTCTGTTCATCAGGTCCATGAAGGCGGCTAGAGCATTTGTCAATCCGAAAGGCATCACCAACAATTCATAATGTCCATACCGCGTCTGAAAAGCCGTCTTTGGAATATCTTCTTATTTAACCTTTAGCTGGTAGTAGCCTGATCTCAGGTCGATCTTAGAAAAGACTTGTTGTGCCGCCTGTAATTGGTCGAACAAGTCATCTATCCTTGGCAGAGGATACTTGTTTTTAATAGTCAACTTGTTCAACTTTCTGTAGTCGATGCACATTTGTAAATATCCATCCTTTTTTTTGACAAATAAGGATCGGCGCACCCCAAGGCGAAAAGCTGGGGAGTATAAATCCTTTCTCTACCAACTCCTCCAATTGCTTTTTCAATTCTTTTAATTTTGTCGGCGTTAATCTGTAAGAATTCTTTGACATTGGCTCGGCCCTTGGATATATATCAATAGAAAACTCTATGTCCCGGTCCGGAGGCAAACCAGGTAGGTCATCTAGGAAAACTACTGGGAAGTATTGAACAACTAAAATATCTTGAGGCTTTGACTCCCTGGAAACTTGCATAACAATAACATTGGCGAGAAAAACAAAAGACTCACTAATTAAAACTTGACGAGCAGTAATAGGCGCCGTGACAGATATCTTCATTGTATTCCTTGCGCCTTGAAAGGTGTGCTTTTCACCATCTAGGGGTTGAAAACTCACTGTTTCCGTCCTACAGTCGATCGTAGCGTAGTGCTTCAATAGTCAATCCATTCCCAATATCACATCATATCCAGTTATGCCATAATAATGAGATCGACCAATAAATTTTTACTTCCCACGAACACTACACTATCCCATACGGCTTGATTAGAGTGCATACATCCACTAGAGGGTAACATCACTTCATAACTGCATTCCGTTGCTACAGGCTATATATCTAACTTGACCGCGAACGTAGTTGCAATAAACGAGTATGTTGCACCGGAGTCAATCAAAGTATATGCAGTTATAGAATTTATCAATATAATACCTGACACCACAGTTGGCTGGTCATCATCGCCCGACTCGATCATGGCGAATATTCTCGGTGTCGTATGCGTTGGGCGATCTCTACTAACATAGCCCACTTCGTTGCAGTTGAAACACCAAGTCACTCTGAGCTTTGGGCAATCTCTAGCTAAGTGTCTAGCTTCATTGCAATTGTAGCACTTTCCTGAGTTGAGTCTGCATTCACCCGGGTAATACCTCAAACACTTAAGGCACTTAGGGTACTGCACCAACCCCTAAGGCCTTTTGCTACTGCCTTGGCTGCTCGAACTCTCGCTAAACCTCTTAGTGCCCCTATGTTGTGGCTGCTGCGAGGTACTTCTACTCTGCTGTGGGGAAATTTCCTTGAAAAATCTCCTAGTAGTTTCTCTCTGCTTAACACATTTCACTTCAACTTCCACCACCTATAGTGCATATGCCACCACTTTCGAATACGACACTTTTTGAGTTTCGACTATCTTTACTCCTTTATATATTTCTTGCTTTAATCCCTGTACATACCGAAACACTTTGTCCTCATTCTGGCTCACCAAACTGATGGCAAATCGAGACAAGGGCTCAAATTGTCGGTTGTACTTGGTTACCGACCCAATCTGCTTCAATTGTAAGAACTCCATTCTTTTCGTCGCCTGCACCGTACTGTTGAAATACTTGTCATAAAATACCTCTTTAAACTTCTCTTATGTCATGTGTTGTTCCTTAGTGGTGGAAATCTGGCGTCCTTCACTAGATGAAATGTGGCTAGCAAGACCTTATCATCTTCTTCCACTTTCGCATATTTAAACATACTTTCAATTGTACGGATCTACTCCTCTACAGTCGTTGGATCCGATGTCTGACCTTCAAATGTCGGGGGTCGTAACCTCCTAAATCTGTCACCTGACTGGTCATGGCTAGAGTTAGAGCCTGCACTTCCTTGGACTTCTCGATTCAATAAAATCCCTAATTACTGAGACTGTCTGTCAGCTGTCTGATCGTCATCGAGTCATCCTCGCTCATTGAGTCAACTGTCTCTCTCGGTACTCTCGGGCATCCTGGTTGTCAAGACATCTTGATTAAATTCCTAGACAATGGTTAATTACTCTCATAAGTATCTAATAAGTAAAGCTAAACTTAAACACTTACAGTTGTCGAAGCACGTCGTGCGGCAATCGGCGCTGTTAGGTAATCATTTGAATGGTTTGACCAATTAGCTCTGATACCATCTCAGTAGCGACCCGAAAACCCACACGTTTTCGGTACGCTCACTACTACTACTCACTGCTCTGATACCTTCATCGTAGCACCCTCGAGTTATCCGAACCCGGGTCGCTAACCACAATCATAATCCGGATAAAATTTTTCTTCAAAAGGTTTAAAACTTTACTTTCAACTTAAAAAGACATTTTTGAAAACATTTGAAAATGTCGCAGCTGAAGACCTTTAGTAAAATCGATCTAAATAAAATTACAGTTATCTCAAACATAAAATTCGTTTTCGGTCGACCCATTCAGGCTGCAGTCGACACTTGACCCATGCTGCACCCCAAGGGGTCGACACCTATATTCATCAGTCGGCACTTCATTTGCCTCTATTTGCACCGGTCGACATTTGCTTGCAGCGGTCGATACGTTGATCTTCGCTACCCTTCCCGGTCAAATCTCACGATCGACACCTCTACATTCATCATACTCACCGGTCAACACCTGTATGCACAGGTCGACACCTTAATCCTCTCTGTTTTCATCAGTCGAACCTTGTAGTCGACACAGTCACCATTTATACCCTAACCGTTCGACACCTACAGACATAGGTCAACACTTAGTTCAGCTCTTCCTTCACAATTCGAGAACTACAGACGTAGGTTGACACTTGGTTCGGCTCTACCTTCGCACGTTGACCATCGCAGTCGACATTTGCCAAATTTGGTCGACACCTTATGTACATAGGTCGACACTTGCTGGGTTTGGTCGACCACTAAGTCTATCAGTCAACACTTCCTTCCTAGAATTTGTATAGGAGTTTGTCTTTCAAATACAAACCGAGTTTCCGACTCTACGTTAAAATTAGCAAAAACATGCACTTTTCAATCAACTCAAAATCATTATATACATCAAGACGACTACTAAAATATTGAAAATCCATCTACGTTTCAAAACGACTCCGACTAACCCCAAAATCTTACACACTCCCACATTGGTCAAAACGTCCTAACAGTCAGCCAGATCGTCCACGAGGGCACTCCTCCAACAGCTTCCTAGTCCTGGGCACACTCTAAGTACTCACCAACTATCGCTTCGCACCTACATCAAAGAACTCATCTATTAGCCTAATGCTAAGTAAGTAATGCACATAAAAACATAAACACTGAAACAAACATATCCGAACATATGAAGTTTCTTAAGTTTCGTCTCTACTTTTGTTTTCGTCTCTTTCTTACATCTTTTTTATCTTCTTACTACTGAGTTCTTCCTTACATGTTAGATCAAGGTGACACACTTCGCAGTGCACATCATGGGACAAGGCCAACCTCAATCTAGTAAAGTGACACAACTCGCGGTCCACCTCACGGGACAAGGCCATCACGTAAAGCGAGTGTAGAAGTGATACACCTCGCGGTCCACCTAACGGGACAAGACCACTCAACCCCACCTTCATTATCTTCTTATGTATCTCCTCATTTCATTCATCACGTCACATCCTACTGTTTCATTTCGTAAAAACATGGAAATTAATTTTTGTTTTGTTCTCGTACTTTAAAACCTTTATGCATAATCACTAAAGCATAAAATAAAATAAACGTGCATGCAACCTACCAAACTGTGATGTAGGCCCGAAGGTAAAACACCTACATACACTACTTACCTGGCATCATTATCAATTCGTATCTCAAAATTAGTAGTTCGCTCGCTAAATCGGGGAACCTATAAAACTACACATCATCAATTCTACTTTTCTTCCAACTCGTAAAACTCTAAAGGAAATAACAATTTAACATCTAATCTATCTAAACCCGAATTCCAACTCAATTTCAGACCAACGTTCATAAATGCATAACTTATCCAAAACTCGTCTGATTTGGACGATTCGAAATGCTTCGGATTCCATAGAACGTCTAATTTCTAACAGTCAAATCCAATTCTTAATCCAACATCTACAACTTGGCCGAATGTGGTTGAATGGAAACCATTCCATAATCCGAGTTGTTAGGCTATATCCAAACAACCAATTCTTTCAATAAAAACCTATAACCTAATCTTACTTCCAGATTAAACAACAATACACGGATAAAAATCAACTATAAATCTCCAAATTTGTATCCCTCTTCGAGGGTTTCACCAAACTATCCAATACTCTCTATAACTTCATTTTTACCGCTCAAAACACTAAAGAACTAACTATCTACTCCAAATCTAACTAAAACTTACCTTAAACTTGAAGATTGGCGAAGAAATTAAGAGGATCAGCTGTCGCTGGAAAGGGAGAACGCATAGAAGAAATGGGAAAAAAATTGAGGGCTTCGATCTTGGGAGAAGAAAACACCCGAGGATGTTTTGATATATGTTTTTTTTATGTAATAATAATAAATCTAATTAGCTTTTTGCCCTTACACTTTAATTTTTTAGTTAAACTGTTATTCGGTTTGTGTTCGGTCGGAATCTTATAATTTTATCTTCTCCATTAGCCTCAAAATAATATTCTACCTAACCCGCTAAATTTTTCTCCCTTAATTCTGACAAGAACTCCACCGTCTACCGATACAAAATTTCAAAAATTATTTAATAAAAATTCTGGCATTACAATTTGAAAGAAGATTCAATTTGAGAATTGTTCCAAGTCTTGTTATATCCATTTTTGAATTTGAATCTTGTGATGGATGAATTTAGTAGTTATTCCATGAACGGATCTCTTAATTTCAATTTGAGATATTTTTTGCTTATGGAAAATGACTTTGTCTAATTTTGAGATTGGTGATGGATTTACAATTATGCCTCTAGTTTATCATTTGGAGTATAATCTCTTTTGGAGGATAATTTTGTTAAGACAAGCCCTTCACTATCCACGGCCACATCAATGGCCAAATTTCATTACTAATATGTTTTTGAATTTAGTAGGCTTTAATTTTGAATGCAAACTCAATAACCTCTGGATAGTGGTAAAAGTACAAAGAAGAAACTCTTTAGATTTGAGGTCAAATCTTCAACAACCCAGAAGAGATGATATGCTCAGGATTGGCATCAATGGACCACGACCTGGCCCACGGCCGAATTTCTCTTTTTACGAGTTTGTTCCTTTTATAGGTATCCCTCACGAAAAGCCAATGATGAAGCTCATCGGGTAGCCAAGGAGTGAATAGAAGCCACCATTTAGATTTGTGGAAAAATCTCAAATTACCCAAAGAGGATGATATGCCTTGGAGCCCGAAGACTCATTCTCGAATTATGGTAAGTCTTCAATTGAGTTCTTTCACTAAGACATTTATTATTATTGTAGGAAATGACCATTGAAATGCTTGGATCGAGTCTTAGATCAAATTGGTGCAAAAACTTGGAAGCGGCATTTCATCGAGCAGTTGGCGTGCACTCGAGAAACGAAGGCATGACGCACACAAGGATGATCCATGGTGCCCAGTTGGTGTACAGCAGCAAGGAGGGTGTACACAGCATCCACAAACGCAGTCGTGGCCAACGATAGGTGCAACATCAGCATAGGCGCGCAACAGGGGCACGAGGCGTGCACCATGTCGCAGCAACACGCTCACATGGACCCAGCAGCACCGCGAGCCCATGGTCCCAGCAGCAGCGCGTGCACCAGGAGACAGCCAAGTAACGGTCGTTCGCAAGCGCAGTGCAATAGCACTCGTACGAGGGTGACGCCAGTAGCAACGAGCATGCACGCCAACGACGCACACATGGTTGAGTCGCCAATGACTATATTTTCAATGGCTTTTTTTTAAAAGGCCATTTATTCCTTTTGTTTTCTACTGATAAATCGAGAACAAGTAGCTCTATTTAAGGATGATTTGAAGCTTTGCAAAAGATTGATGAATGTTTGATAAATTTGATAAACAGAAGGCTTCCTTTAGAAAATGAAAGTGAGATTTTCTAACGGTTCTACATTCGGTGTGCAGCACCGAGAGCCACCGGCACTTTCCAAGCCCAAGGTTACTTGGCTGGTTAAGCACCATCCTTCCCTCCTCTCTTTCAAGAGTAGGAAACCAGAGGAAGGTGAGAAAACCATTCCCGAAAGCTGCCACTCTCTTCTTCGAAGGAGTGACTACCGAGAGCTTCAACCATAGCATATCGGACAGCTGGGGATTTCCATTTCAATCAACTTATCAACCTTCACTGTGGCAAGGAAACCGATTTGAGCACGCACCCATCTCCCAGAACCCCTCCATTCAATTTACAATATTTTCTCTCTGTTTTCCTTGTTCTTTGTGTCTGTTTTCGAGGTGTTCATTGAGCACCGATCCCTCTACTTATTTGCTGCCTTCCTTATGCATAATTACCCCATTTGCAGAGCCGTAGCTTAACACAAGCTCTTCTCTCTCTCTCTCTCTCTTTTTCTCTCACTCTCTCACACACACACATACTCTCTCTCTCTCTCTCTCTCTCTCTCTCTCTCTCTCTCTCTTTCTCTCTTGAAATCTCTTCACAAATGTGGGAACTTGATTCCAACTTTAGATCGAGACGATTCATACACAACCTCACCTCTAAGTCTCTCTCTTTCTCTTTCTCTATCTCTCTCTGTCTCTCTTTCGAATTTTTTTCATGAATGTTGGAACTTCATTTCAACCTTTGATCGAAACGATTCGTATACAACCTCCACTTTCTCTCTCTCTCTCAAAATCTTGTCTCAAATGTTGGAACTTGATTATGACCTTCGCTCGAGACAATTTGCACACGACCTCCTCTCTCTCTCTCTCTCGATCGCTCTTTCTCTCGAAATCTTTTCACTAATGTTGGAACTTGATTTCAACCTTCGATCGATATGATTCGCTCAAAAACTCCTCTCTCTCTCTCTTTCAATCTCTGCCTTTCACTCCCTTTCTCTTTGTCTCTCGAAATATCATCACAAATGTTGGAACTTAATTCCGACCTTTGAACAAGAGACGATTTGCACACAACCTTCACCCTCTCTCTCTGTCTTTCACCCTCTCTCTTTCTCTCTCAAAGTCTCTTCACAAATGTTGGAACTTGATTCCAACCTTCGATCGAGACGATTTGCACACAACCTCCTCTCTCTCTCTCTCGCTCTCACATCCTCTCTCTTTCTTCCCCAAAATCTCTACACAAATGTTGGCACTTAATTCCAACATTCGATTCAGATGATTCATACACAAACTCCTCTCTGTCTTTCTCCCTCTCTCTCTCTCTCTCTCTCTCTCTCTCTCTCTCTCTCTTTGTGGAAATAATTCACGAATCTTGGAACTTAATTCCCACCTCTAATCGAGACGATTCGCACACGACCTCCTCTCTCCCTCTCACTCTCTGTCTCTATCTCTCTCCCTCTTTTAAAATCTATTTACAAATGTTGGAACTTGATTTTGACCTTTCATCTAGACACTTCGCACACAATCTCCTTTCTCTCTCTCTCTCTCTTGATCTCTCTCTTTGTCTCTCTCGAAATCTCTTCACGAATGTTAGAATTTAATTTCGACCTTCGATCGAGACGTTTGGCACACAACCTCTTCTCTCTCTTTCTCTGTCTTTGTCTCTCGAAATATCTTCACAAATATTAGAACTTGATTCTGACCTCCGGCCGAGATGATTTGTACACAACCTCCTCTCTTTGTTTCTCTCTCTATCTTTCACTCTCTCTATTTCTCTTTCGAAACCTCATCAAGCAGAGTTGGAACTTGATTCTGACCTTAGATCGAGATGATTAGCACACACCCTCTTCTCTCTCTCTCTCTCCCTCTAACTTTCTCTCTCTCAATCTCTTCACGAATGTTGGAACTTGATTTCGACCTTCGATTGAGACTATTCACACACAACCTCCACTATCTGTCTATCTCTCTCTGTCTCTCTCCCTCTATTTTTCTTTTTCTCAAATTCTCTTCACGAATGTTGGAACTTGATTCCGGCCTTCGATCTAAACAATTCGCACACCCTCTCCTCTCTGTCTTGCTCTCGCTCTCTTTCTCGCTCTCTCTCTCTCTCTCTCTCTAAATTTGGTCACGAATGTTCGAACTTGATTCTGACCTTCGATCGAGACGATTCACACACAACCTCCTCTCTCACTCTCTCTCCCCCTTTTGAATTCTCTTCACAAATGTTGGAGCTTGATTCCTACCTTCAATGCAAACGATTTGCTCACTACCTATTATATCTCTCTCTCTCTCTCCTCTCTCCCTCTCTCTATCAAAATATTGGAACTTGATTCTAACCTTCGATTAAGACAATTTGCAAATAACCTCCTCTCCCTCTCTCTCTTGATCACTCTCTCACTCTTGAAATTTCTTCACAAATGTTGGAACTCGACTTTGACCTTTTGTCAAGATGATTCGCACACAACCTCCTCTCTCTCTCTCTCTGTCTTTCACTCACTGTCTCTTTCTCTTTCGAAATCTCTTCATGAATGTGGGAACTTGATTCCGACCTTCGATCGAGACGATTTGCACGCAACCTCCTCTCTGTCTCTCTCGATCGCTTTTTCTCTATCGAAATCTCTTTACGAATGTTAGAACTTGATTTTGACCTTCGATCGAGACGATTCGCACAAAGCCTTCTCTCTCTTTCTCTTTCTTTCAGTTTCTCTCTTTGTCTTTCACTCCCTCTCTTTTTCTCTCTCGAAATCTCTTGACAAATGTGGGAATTTTATTCCGATCTTCAATCGAGAAGATTCGCACACAACCTCCTCTCTCTCTCTCTCACTCTCCCTCTCTCTCGCAAAATATCTGCACGAATGTGGGAACTTTATTTCAACATTTGATCGAGACAATTCACAGACAACCTCCTCTCTCTCTCGCTCTCTCTCTCTCCTTTTAAATCTCTTCACGAATGTTGGAGCTTGATTTCGACCTTCGATCTAGTCAATTTGAACACAATCTCCTTTCTCTCTCTGTCTCACTTTCTCTCTCTTTGTCTCTCGAAATCTCTTCACAAATATGAGAACTTGATTCTGACCTTCGATCGAGACGATTCGCATACAACCTTATTTCTTTGTCTCTCTTTGTCTCAGGCTCTCTCTCTCTCTCTCTCTCTTGAATTCTCTTCACGAATGTTCGAACTTGATTCTAACTTTCGATCGAAACCATTCCATAACATTTTACAAACAAAGTTTACACTTTTTTATTCCTTTTTAAAGATGTGATGGGATGCAGTTCTGAAAATGGTGTTAGAAATGTCATGAGGAAGACTTAAAGAAAAACAACAGATCAGTGCTCAAAGAACACCCCAAAAATAGACCAAAAACATAACGAAAAATAGAGAGTTGGCTTGAAAAATGGAGAGATGAAATGTGGATGTGGGTGAGTGAACTTACTGGTTATCCTACCTCAGATATCCCTGATAAGATGAGGGAACGACCCTTGGCTGGCCGAGACAACAACATTCGTGAATTTGATTTTGCCACACTCTGTTTCATTCTAGTTCTAGCAAGAACGAGGACAGACAGAGGCCACTAAGAGCACCGCCAAGCAACCCACAACTAGCGGGACAATTTGGTGAAGCCTTTAGGTGTATTGTACTGGGTCAATTCACCGAGAGATCCGACGACTCTCAAAAATGGAATAAAACTTCTTCTGTGTATTTTCCAAATAGTAATTGTTCAAAACTACTTACAAATGATCAAAAGAGAGTTTTAAAGGACTTCCAACAATCGTTTTCATCGGCCAAAAGAAAAAGCTGAAAAGTGAAAAATACTCGTAGGCGGCCAAACTAGCCGTTGGATACTACTGATGGTCGAGCGGCTGCCTTCGCGCATGCGCTCTTTCGCGTGTACGCTCCTGATGTGTAAATGGCGCGCCTGGCAATTCCTCTGCGCATGCCTACACTACTTCGTGTGCACCTGTGCCCTGCTACGCTCCCCTAGCACCTGGTTGCTTTCTGCTACCCCCCCAGTGTCACACCCCCTATGCAACAGCGACTCTCTGACACCATAACTGTTACAGAACATGAGGGCCTCCCAACAACTCTGGTTGTGACATGAAGTCACTAATACACAGTCTAACCCGACAACACCTTTTTACCAAATTAATTTGTTTAAAAGAACAATTGTAAGGTCTGAAAATTTTCAACTTTACTAAAAGTGAATCACGCTAAAAAATAATACGTGTAAGATCCCTAATATGAAAAGTCGCAGCGAAGAGAAAACATTTAAAACATAAAATAAAAAGGCACCAAGACTAAAAAATGCAGAAGTCGGCCTCGACACACGCCTCGAGCTACCCGGCTCGGCGCTGCACGCCGTGCGTGCACGACCGCACTCGACCTACCATGCCGCACTCCCTGCTGCGCCCACTTGGCCTGCGAGCCGCACTCCCTGCTGTGCCCTACCTCCGCACTACGCGTCCACGCGCACGCCCTCACCCAACGCCTTGTGACCCGCACGCACTTGCAGGGCCGCGTGCCCCACGCACTCTGCACTCCCATTTGCGCCTCATCCGGCATACGCCGACCTAATCTGTACCACCCCGACCTACCAACTCTTCTCCTAAAATTTCAGTAGAGTAACGCCTAAAAATCAGTTATCCCAAAAATCTAAACCAGCAAACAGTTCACCAAAACTTTCCAGAATATCTATCTAGAGATCCCCACAAAAGCATAGTTTAAAAAAAACGACAACAATCCATCAACCACCAAATGAAGAAAATCCACAGTGTAGAGCATTACCAAGCTCCTACATATAAAGAATATATGTGCGTCCCCAAGATGTCACAAACACTCCATGAACTCCTATACAATAAACGCCTATACAAACTCGTCCAATCACTTAGATATCTTGACACAACAAAAGAAACAACTCAAACAGTCTAGCCACCACCTACCATCTTCATAGGTCAGGTCGCCCTAACAAATCCGCCATCCGGTGCCTCGGTAGTACGCCGCCAACCGTCCTACACCTCAGGACTAGGCTCTCGGGGCTCACCGACGACAATATCTACACCTACACCATAGAACACACATCATAAGTCTATCGCTTAGTAAGTAATACGATATGAGAAATACAAATTGACAATGCAATCCTATCACATGCAGTCTCTATTCTCGCGCTCATGTTGTCGATATCTATGATGCGTATTGCAACCGCACCAGGGTGAGAATGAACCTAGCGCCACCATACATCATGACACCTCGCCACCGAACTCCCCAGCAACGAGACCCATAAGCTACACACACGTATCACCACACAGCAACCACGTTAGAGTGACGGTGAACCTCGCGCCACACTACACCCTGACGCGTCGGCCCTGTCCCGGCCTCCCGACCAACGAGGCCACAGTTGCCACACACACACACACATTCCTCAACAGCCCAGCCAGCCTATTCTTTGAGCGAAATCCGCAACTAGTGCTGCACCGGCCCACTCCTCGAGTGGGATCCGTGGCGCCACTTTCCATCATCCTCACCGTCAACACATACACGCCGCGTGACGGCCCAGCTGGCCCACTCCTTGAGCGAAATCCACGGTTGGTTACACACCGGCCCACACACTAACAGGATCCGCTGTACCATCGCCATGCGTCTCACCACTAAATCAAAATATGTTCGTTCCCTTTTTAAAACATGATGCATGTCAAACAATACGCACGCACATCACAATCAAACAACCTAAAACTTAATGTTGCACGGTGTAGGCCCACCTTTGCAAAACGCATACATGCACTACTTACCTGGCGTCCTAAGCTCACTCGATTCACGGTTACGCCAAAAATGCCTCAACCTAAAATATAAACAATCACTCATCAATCTTCGCAACAAAATTCACTAACTACTTTAAAATCATATTCCTCAACTAAACCCACGAAATCCCCACTAAAACGGGTTGCTAATTCAGTTCGCTAGAAAACTGGCCCAAACTTCGGACGCGCATAACTTTTACGTCCATTATCAGAATCGAACGATTCAAGGGGCTAAATGCTCCTCTAAGAACCTAGTTTAACACCCTAAAACAGATTTTTAAAACAATAAGCTGCATTGGGGAAAAACACCAAAAATCAAATATGCCCTCACCCAAAATTTCACATCTCCGTTCCCTCAACAAAACTCACTCAAAACTCGCCTTATGCACTAAAATCAGCAACACTAACATCACGCGTTACAATTCCACTAAAAACGCTCAATAGTTTTACTTGGTTTAAAATTTGACATAAACTTCCGATGCACATAACTTTTGCATCGGATATTGGAATCGAACGATTCCAGCGGCCAAACGCTCAACTAACAACCTAATTCAACATACAAGAACATAAATTAAAACAATTAACCGTAGCTACGTTAAAAGTCCTACAAACAGAATCAGGTTTTTGCACCAAAACACCCAAAACTTCCTCTCCAACCCGATTCCCTCAATTCTTCCACCAATCATCCACATTTCACTCACCCAAACACAATTCAAACAGAAATTGAAAATTCGAACACTAAACTAAATTTTGGCTCAAACTTCCCCCCAGCTTTTCTCCTTCTTACCGAACATCTACTGTCTATCCACTAAACGCACACATTTTCACTCCCAATTCACTTGAATATCTCAACCAGGCCCATAGAAAATTGAAGGAAACAGAGCGCTAAACTCAACCAAATCAAGAAAATCGAAACAAGACTCACCTCGGTTTTGAGCTCGGGAAAATCAAATCACGCCCAAGCCTTTGCTTCGTCAGAACGATTTGGCACGCCGGCGCTCAAGTAACATCCAGAATTTTTCCGCTAAAATTAATTTCAGGTTTACGTAATTATAATCGGTGGAGTTTTGGTCGGAATTAAGAGCGGAGAATTTCTACTATTAAGTATAAGATTATTTTGGGACTAATGGTGAAGGAGAAATTATAAAATTTCAACCGAACGCAGATCAAATAGTAGATTTATTAAACGATTAGAGGTTGATGGTAGTTTAGTAATTAGGTATTATTATTATTATTATTATTATTATTATTTTTATTAAAAAAATAAAAAGAAGATGAAGAAGAACACCATCGGTGTTCTCTCTCCCCAGCGCAAACCCCCCACCCCCACCCCCCCTCTCCTTCAGTTTCCCTTCCTTCGCGTAGAAAACCCTCGGCGATCTCTCCTTCCAGCAGCCAATGGTTCTCTTCCATTCTCATTTAATCTTCCGATTTAAGGTAAGTTTTTGGTTAGTTCTTAGTAGATAATTAGTATTTTAGTTGTTTTGACTGTTAAAGACGAAGTTAGAAAGAGTATTGTGTGGTTTATTGAAAACCTAGCAGGGAGCTGTGAGGAATCAAAGTTAAAATTGATTTTATCAGTATGTTGGTGTTTAAGCTAAGAGTATGAGTAGATTATGGGATTTTATGGGGAAGATTGAGCGTTTGGATAGCCGAGTGCTCGAATTGTGGAACGGCTTCCATTCACCCACATTCGGTCAAGCAATATGTGTTGAAATAGGGATTGGATTATACTTTAGAAACTAGACGTCATGAGGAAGTCGTAACATTTCGATTTGTCCAATTCGGGCGAGTGTTGGAGAAGTTATGAATTTTCGCAGATTAGTCAAAAATAGAGTTAGAATTTCGATTTAGATCGAGTGGAGGTTTAGTTGTTATTTCCTTTAGAGTTTTATGAATCAAAAGGAAAGTAGAGCTAATAGATGCGTAATTTTATAGGTTCTCCAATTTAGCGAGCAGTCTACGAAATACGAATTGCTAAGGACACCAGGTAATTAATATTGTTTTTTATTTGCCTTCGGGTCTACACCATGGAATGGTAGGGTTGCTTGTTTGTTTTGATTGTTTGTCTTGTTGGTTGGTTAGTTAGTTGATTGCGCATATGTGTTGACATGCATCATGATTTTGAATTACGAAAGAATGAATTTTGTGCATGTTTTGAATTGTGCATATGAAATGTAATCAAATAAAAAAAGATATAACATATGGGAACACCTCATCGTTAACATGCTAGTGAGAAAACACTAAAGAGTTTGCATTGATGAAAGTACATAAGATGACATGGTTTGTGAATGCCTCGTCGTTAATGTGCTGGTGAGAAAGCACTAGAGTGTTTTATGATCAATGTTGGGAGGAGATTTTGTATGGTCGTCTCGTGTGTGAACATGACGTGTGCCTCTAATCTCGCTCAGTGGGTCATGGTTTGGCCGTCCTGTGTGTGATAAGATGGGTGCTTACTTGACTCACACGTGAAAGTGGAAGATGATAACAATGAAAACGAAACGAAAACGAAACTGAGCGTAGAAACTGCATGTGTTAGGGGTTGAGTTGTGCATTGATTTTCAGTTCATATTTCATACTTACTAAGCATTAAGCTTATATTTTGTGTTCCATGGAGTAGGTGACATCGAGCTCTCTGATGAGTTATTTGAGGACGGACATGACTAGGTTGGCGGTTGGTGACGTATGCTGTATGCCGGTGCAGGCAGCTTGTTGGGGTGACACGACCATTGTGTGTTAGGTTGTAGGATTTTGTAAGCATTTATGTGTTGAACACCTGTGTATAGATTTTGAGGATATAGGTTTGTGTGTGGTACGATTATAGTTGAGATTGGTGTAAGGTTGTGTTTTTGAAATTACTTGTGGAGATTATATCTTAAAAATATAGGTCTTTACTTTATGGTTTTAATCGTGAAAGTTTTCGTTGTCTGTTTCTTTCAAACTGGTGTTATTTTTATACTGTTGTTGCAAAGTGTCGACTGAAGTTCATAGGTGTCGACCGGTCAGTGTAAAATGCAAGTTGAGTGTCAACCGCGGTGTTCCGCCTATGCGGGCAGAGAGAAATAAGGTGTCGACCGGCGACTGTGGGTGTCGACCAGTTAGTGTAAAATCAGTAAGAGTGTCGACCGCGGGGTTCGACCTGCGCGGGCAAAACCAAAGTAAGTGTCGACCCATGGTTATTGGTGTCGACTGGCAGTGTAAAATTGGTAGCAGTGTCGACCGCGATGGTCGACCTGTGCGGACAGAGGGGATCAAGGTGTTGACCGTGAGGGTCGACCGATATAAACAGAGAGAATTGAAGTGAGGACCGCTAAAGAGAAGTGTCGACCAGTTTCTTTGTTTGTATTTAAAAAAAAAAGGGTGAAGTTTATTTAAACCGAGTTTAATTGAGTTTCCGCTGTGATACTGTTTAAAATATTTTAAAAAATGTCGTTTTAAGTCGAGGAACAAAAGTTTCCAATTTTATGCAAATTGTTACGATACGAGTGAAATAGTGAGTAAGTGGCAAACCAAGTCCAATTAGGACCGGGGCGCCAAAGCTCAACCCTTCCTCGTCTGTCGTCGATGATTGGCAGCTCGAGCTTGGTCTCTCGCTCGCTCTCGGGTGTTCGATCCGAAAAATAAATTTTTCGCCAAAAGCTTCTTGAAAACTCCAAGCGAGATTTAATTTAAATTTCGAAAATTAAATATAAGATTCGAAATTTTTCAGGTTATTCCATCCCCCCCCCCACCCCCCACCTTATAAGAATTTTGTCCCCAAAATTTACGTACCGAATAGCTTAGGATACTGTTGCTCCATGTCCTGTCGCAGCTCTCAAGTGGTCTCCTCCATGCTATGATTGCGCCACAACACCTTGACCAAAGGGATCTCCGTGTTGCGCTGTACTTTCACAGCAGACTCCAAGATCCTCACTGGCTTCTCCTCGTAGGATAGATCTCTATATCCTCCTGTGGCATGACCTAAGAAGGATCCCATATACACTTCCTCAGCATCAAAAGATGAAAGACGTCGTGAATGGCATCCATCGACGAGGGTAATTGAAGCTGATACGCAGTCTTCCCAATCCTCCTGACAATCGAGAATGGCCCCAAAAATCAAGGGTTAAGCTTCCCTCTCTTCCCAAACCTAACCACCCCCTTGAACGGAGACATCTTCAAAAACACCTCGTCGCACTCACTAAATTTCAACTCCTGGCACCTCTGATCTGCATAACGTTTTTGTCGACTCTGAGCTGCTTCAATCATCTTCCGTATCACGGCAACCTTGTTGGCAGTCTGCTATAAAATCTCATGACCTATCAATCAGGCTTCTCTAACCTCATACTAGTACAATGACGATCTGCACTTTCTCCTGTAGAAAGCCTCGTACGGTGTCATACCAATGATGGACTTGTAGCTGTTATTATATGAGAACTCCAGCAACGGCAAGAACTTGAGCCTGGCTGCTTGCTGCTATGCGCCCAGTGCCCTATTTTGCTACTCCATCCGCGCCCCAACGCCCTGCTGTGCGCCCATCTTGCTCTTCAAGCTTTCTTTTGCAATTTTGACCAAACCTTTCCTAAGCATAAATAAAATTCCCAAAAATCATAAACAAAAATATGGCTAAAGTTTGCCCAATAAACAAGGTTTAATTGAAAACTAAAGTTTCCTAAATAGTTAAAACAAATACAAATTTCTGTTACATAATTTGAGTTAAAAGAAAACAAATTCCTTCTTCTTGATTCTTTTCCAAGTCTTGAGAAGCCATTTACCTACAAAATTCTACAAGCACATTAGAAGGTTAAAGAGAATAAAGACTTACCTTGACTTGTGTTTGACGGGTCATGATCGTATCCACATCATGGTGAGTATATGTAGTCCGGGGCATATCATCCCCTCCCGGTTGTTGAGGATTTCACCTCAAATCTAAAGGTTGATTTACCGGGGATGAGCTCATACAACATAGCATTAAAAATTTTCTACCAATTATCTTAAGGGTACAAAATATAGTTATCCAAAAATTGAAATACCCTTTCAAGAAGAATTGGCCATTACCAACAATCTGGAAGCACACATGCGATATAGGCAAAAGATTTAATCAATGTAAAGTTTGAACAAATTCATGCTACCCAAACAAATCAATAATGAACTCAATCAATATTATCAATTTTAAAACAAGAAAAATTTCTAAGGATAATCATACTTCATGTTAAACAAGACATGCAAACTATAAGTTCAGAGTGAAATTTATCCTTTAAGAATAACAACACTTGGTTTTATACAAATGATCTGAGACAATATGAATCATCAAGTTTATCGTGCAATTTCAAATTTAATCCAAAACTCAAAGGAACTAGTTTATCCACTAAACATGAGAGTTAGGATTCATCAATTTCAAAATCAAGAAGCAACAACAATTTTGATAACAAAATTCTTCTTCCTAGTTCACAGGGTATGATTCACTCACCCGGATTGATCAAGCTTAGACAAGGAATAATGAACATGATACCCAAATTATAGCAAGAACATACAAGAAAGTTTGATCTCAAACATGGAATTCATCCCAATCAACCTACTATTCAACTAATTCCAAAAGAAATTCAAGTAAGGTTTCATGGGTAAAAATTCGTCCAACTCCTTGGCTATTCCATTGCCAATGCTCATTATGGAGTAGGAAGCTACGAACTCATCAAATGGTCTTCCCTTTCTCAACCGTGAAGGCAAGAAAAATACAATACGCATATATTTTGCATTTTAAATTTACCTTGGCCAATAACAATTGACCAAACACTACACTCAAAGACTTGACAGAAAGCAAACAAATAGACACAACTTAGATGCATCAATATGAGGAACAAAAACAGAATCATAATCATGCTTAAAACAGAATTTGCAACCCCTATTTAATCATCCAAATGGTTCCATTCTTGTCAATTTAGAATTTAGATCATAGCATCAATTATTTGAACAAGACTAAAACAAGAGAAAAAGCATCGTAAAACATTTTGAACAACATTTTAGATGCTTAACAAGATAAAAACAGCAAGCAGAAAATTAATAAAACAATTTGCTTTGATTATGCATAATTTCTTCTAAATTAGATCTCAAGATTAGATTCCTAATCAAGGATGAATTCCATTTTAGCAAGCATAACTGCAAGTTAAAGCAATTTTAGAAGTCCTAAATAGATTGCAAACAGCAAAAAGACA